>JASSUY010032943.1:0-35313 GCA_032466535.1 Forpus xanthops
GGCCGAGCTCGACCTCAGCCACAACCGGCTGCGGGGCTTGGGGGACGGCGGGGCGCTGGCGGAGTTGCGAGGCCTGCGCAAGCTCAGCCTCAGGCACAACGAGCTGGGCGTCGAGGGCCCGGGCTTGCCTCCGCGCCTCGCCGAGCTGGGCCGCCTCGAGGAGCTTGACCTCAGCTTCAACCGCCTGCGCCGCCTCCCCGACGGCCTGGGCCGCCTGCAGCACCTCCGCGCCCTCGACGTCGACCACAACCTACTGCCTTCCTTCCCCGCCCCGCTGCTGGAGCTGGCCGCCCTGGAGGAGCTCGACTGCTCTGGCAACCGCCGCCTCGGGGCCCTGCCCGAGGGCATCGCTGCTCTCCGCCGCCTCAAGATCCTCTGGCTGAGTGGCACTGGGCTGGCAGCCCTGCCGGAGGGCCTCTGTCAGCTGAGCGCCCTCGAGAGCCTCATGCTGGATGGCAACCGGCTGCAGGCATTACCCGCTGGCTTCGGCAGCCTGCAGCGGCTCAAGATGCTGAACCTCTCTTCCAATCTGCTGGGGGAGTTCCCCGTTGCCATCTTGGCGCTCTCCAGCCTGGAGGAGCTCTACCTGAGCCGCAACCAGCTCACTCTGCTACCTCCTGGTATTTGTCAGCTCCACCAGCTCCGCACGCTCTGGCTGGACAATAACTGTATCCGCTACCTGCCCGACTCCATCGTGCTCCTCCACAGCCTGGAGGAGCTGGTCCTGCAAGGCAATCAGATTGCCATCCTCCCTGAGGGCTTTGGGCAGCTTTCCCGGGTCACCCTTTGGAAGATCAAAGACAACCCCCTCATCCAGCCCCCCTATGAGGTGTGCATGAAAGGCATCCCCTACATTGCAGCCTATCAGCAGGAGCTGGCCCACTCTCAGCCTGCCGTCAAACCCCGCCTCAAGTTGGTCCTTATGGGCCTAAAAGATGCAGGAAAAACCTTGCTGCGACGATGCCTCATGGAGGAGGATGGACAGAGGGAGGATGTGGGAGGTCTGGAAGCAGGGAGCACACAGCCCAGGGGGTGCCCTGGGCAGCAGGACAATGGAACAGTGCCAGTTGGGTGTTGCCCCTTCCCTGAGCCTCAGGATGCTTCCTCAGCAGGAGTACCTGTCGCACAGCAGCTGGAACATCTCCCTATTGAACGAGAGGACATTCCTTCTCACATGCCTGTTCACCGAGTGAAGGGGGAAAAACTGTGCCCTGCACCATCGCTACCACCCAGTGCCCCCCAACTACCATCTGGACTGGGGCTGTCAGGAGGCAGCAAGGGCATTGAGGTGATGGACTGGACAGCGGATGCAGAGAGGGGCTTGACATTCATTGTGTATGAGCTGGCAGGGGACCCGAGCTATGATGTTATCCAGTCTTTCTTCCTGTCTCCCGGAGCCCTATATGTGCTGGTGGTGAATTTGAGTGCCTACGTCCCTCAGCACTTTTACCCCTCTGTAGGCTATTTCTTGCACTTGCTTGGTTCCAAGGTGCCCCATGCTGTGGTGTGTATGGTGGGAACCCATGCTGACCTCTGTGCGGAGCGGGAGTTGGAAGAGAAGTGCCTGGACATCCATCACCAGATCGCTCAGCAGGAGAAGAGGGATGCTGAGGGACTCCAGAGCTTGGTCCAGCAGGTGGATGAGGCTCTGGGACAGGACTTTGACCTGCGCTGCTCCAGCCCTCACACTGCCTTTTACAGGGTCTCGGACAAGAACTTGCTTCGGAAGAAAGCCCAGTTTCAGTACCTGCTCACCCACCGCCCGCAGATCCTCTCTCCAGTGCTGCCTTTCAGCTGCCGGGACCGCTGCCAGATACATCGCCTGCGGGACAAGCTCCTCTCGGTGGCTGAGCACCGGGATATCTTCCCAAACCTGCACCGTGTGTTGCCCAAATCCTGGCAAGTGCTGGAGGAGCTGCACTTCCAGCCACAAGCTCAGCAGTTGTGGCTTAGCTGGTGGGACTCTGCCCGGTTGGGCTTGCAGGCAGGCCTGACAGAGGATCGACTCCAGAGTGCACTGTCCTACCTGCACGAGAGTGGGAAGCTGCTCTACTTTGAGGAGCACCTCACCTTGCGGGAGTATGTGTTCCACAACCTGCCACGGCTCATTGACATCCTCAACATCTGCCAGCAGGATGCTGCTGTGCTGCTTCAAAAACTGCTCAGTGACACCCAGATAGATGAACTGAGGGCCACTCAGCTCCATCATTATGTGGAGGGCTTCTTGCTGCACGGCCTCCTCCCTGCCCATGTTATCCATCTCCTTCTTAAGCCCCACGTCCAGAGCCGGGAGGATCTACAGCTCATCCTGGAGCTGCTAGAGAAGATGGGGCTCTGTTACTGTGTCAACAAACCCAAATGCAAGCCCTTAAATGGGGCGGCTGCTTGGTACAAGTTTCCCTGCTACGTGAAAAACGAGGTGCCCCATGCAGAGGCATGGATCAACAGCGCCAGTCTGAGCGGGCAGTCCTTCGTGGTCGAGCAGCTGCAGATAGAATATAGCTTTCCATTCATTTTCCCACCCGGCTTGTTTGCACGCTACAGTGTCCAGATTAACAGCCATGTGGTTCAGCGGTCGGATGGCAAATACCAGATCTATGCCTATCGGGGAAAGGTGCCAGTGATGGTGAGTTACCGGCCTGCCAGGGGAGCTCTGCAGCCGGATACTCTATCTATTGCTAGTCATGCATCTTTACCAAATATCTGGACAGCCTGGCAAGCTATTACCCCTTTAGTGGAAGAACTGAATGTCCTGCTCCAGGAATGGCCGGGCCTGTACTACACTGTGCACATCCTCTGTTCAAAGTGCCTTAAAAGAGGGTCACCCAACCCACACACTTTTCCAGGTAAGGCACAGTCCAGCTTGCCTTTCAACCCTCCTGGGGCTTTGTCCCTTGTAGAAGAAAGTCTTATTATGTTGGTCTTAGCTCTGTCTCTTTTCTTTTTCTCTTTTCCTCTTCCTTTGCTCTAACTCCCTTCCCTGGTGGCTTGAGTCATGGGGGAAAATATTAGGGTAGCTCCAAGGAGACAGGCTTAAAATAACCCTATTCTGAGACCAGGGGGATGTTACATGCCCTTTGTCCATGCCTTTTCTCTCTGCTTTTTGGGGTTTGGCCCTGGACATTCGCAGTGCCATTGTTGCAAAGGCCCTGATCTGTGTCTCCTTATTTTGATTCCTTTGAATAGCACTGTGCTTTTTTTTTTTTTTTTTTTTTTGTCCTAATTCCCTTTACCGTGCAGCTCCCCCTTCTTTGGGGCTATTTGTAAGCATAGATAGGGATGCTTAAAGGACCTCAGCTATCCCCTTCTTCCCCCTTCAACCCTTCACCACCAAAACCTGGCCTGTGCTGCTGCAGCCTCTCTGAATGCAGAAAAGCTCCTGCTGGAAGACAATGGGTGTGTTGGTCTCCATAGCCCAGTATAAAATGCCATTTCTCATATCTGAGTCCTGTCTCTAGCAGGAAGCTTTCCTCCCTGAAGAGAGAGGGATGCTCTGTGTTCTTTGTTTAAGGGTCTCACCTAGAAGGGATTCGCAGACTACACCTTCTAGCTGTTCTTAAGAGCAATTATTTTCCTTCCTCTGTTCCCTTGATTTAACAAAAAAAGCATAGTCTCTGTCCTCTGGAGCATGACTAGTCGTGGTGCTTTTTAAAGCTTTATTTTACTGCTGATGTTTTCCAGCAGCATCTGGTTTACTTTGTGTATATGCAGGTACTGCCTCCTAACCAGTCGCCTCCCTGCACCCACTCTGGGTTGTGTGGGGGCCATAGAAAATGTGCTCCATTGTGTAGGTCTGCATGGACTCAAAACACGCTCTGGACTGCAAATAGCACTCTAGAAATGAGCATTTTCTTTACACACACATACACCTATGTTAGAAGTATGTTGGAACATTATTTACGGGTAGCCTGAAATTGGAGGGGAGCTAGAGTGTGATCTGGATTAAAACAAGCAGTGGTGCTGAATTGGTTCGTAGGTAAATGTGAATTGTAAGGTGTGTTTTGGGGGTTGGCTTTTTGTTTTATTGTTGCTGTTTGGGGGGGGTTGGGATTTGTTCAGTTTGTTTTGGGCTTTTTACCTGGGAGTAAGGAGATGCTGTTTCCTCCTAAGCCTGCGTCCTGGCTCTGTCAGCTGTGTCTCCCTCTAAATGTGCTAGCTTATGTAAGAGCCAGTGTACTGGGAGCTGGTGAACCCATGCTGTCTGAGTTACTAAGTGGCATCTGCATGCTCGGTCTTGCAGCTGACATGGTGCTTGGAGTAATGTGATCAGCCTCCCAAAAAACCCTGTGAAAACTAAAAACCCCAAACCCACCACCACAGAACCCCTACAACAAACAGAAAACCCCCACCAAAATTAACCCGGGCAGCACACTATATGCAGATGCGATGGGTGGCTGCTGAAGGCTTGCTGTCATCCACACAGGGCTTGGCATCCCAAGTGGCCCTGCCTCAGGGCAGGGGGTGATTTTCTTAACACGAATACTATGTGAGTCTAGCTGGGGAAAGAGTATGTTGAGAAGGCAGACATGTTTCAAAGGCAGATTTAATCTGTAGAAGTGCTGATTAAAGTGATTAAAGGCTGCAATTTATCAAGAATCTTGTTGTCCTCTTGTATGGTGCTTAATTCTAGCCCATCTATGACCTAGATTGTATGAAAAATGTGAACTGTGATTTGGCTTGGTTAAAATCTGCATTTAACCTAAAATATACTTTGGTGTGTATCTGCTCTGAATAAAAGACTGTTTCAGAGTCCCTAAATGGCAGCTGAGAAGCTGAAGATGTTTTTTTTCCTCCTGATTTTGTTGATCAGGAGGTATGCATGTTTAAAGTCATTCTGCCAAGCTCGCTCTCATGCAAGTGAATTGTGGTTGGCATCACTTTTGACAGGGTGTAGGAAAGCGATAGGTCTAATGTTATGAAAATATGTAGTGAGGGAGATGTCTGTGTTTCTTTGCAAGCTCTTCCAGCGGAAATCCCTGGCAATTACAGTGCTGCTTGTTCTTAAATAGGGCTGTGGTCTTTTTAGGACTGCACTGAAGAACTGCTTTGCAGTGTGTTGACCTTAATAAGGGAAGTATTTCTGTGGAGACACTGCCAGATTCGTGCTCAAAAATGGAAGTGCAGGGTGGCTGTGTGTCTGGCTGCACAATCTGTGTCGTCATTCATGAAACCGATGGGGCATTCTTTGGTCATCCAAAATTTTCATTAGAATCCTCTTCAAAGAGAGGGCTTGGTTGTTGGTGAGTTAAGGATTAGTCACTTTTCCTCTCCTTCCTTTTCTGTCCTGCATGCACACGCTCTGTAACTTCCATTGATAATACAGAAATACTCTAAAAGCAAGCTGGTGAGCATAGAAATGGTTAGTAAGAGCTGAGATTCTGGATTCAGTTTTCTGAGGGTTTATTGCAAACACTGAATAAAAGGGATATAAAAATGCCTCGATATGGTCCTTTTAAGGAAGTTTCTGCGTTTGAAATGGTTTTGTAGCTGGGTGAAGTAGTAACTGAATTGGCATCTGAGCTGGAATCTGTGTGCTTTGAGGCTGGAGCAATCCACTTAGCTGATAGGTGATGTGTAGATTTTCTTTTTTTTTTTTCTCATTTACATTTGCGCTATATATGAGTAAAAGTATCCCTGCTGGGCTAAGAAGGGCATATTTGTACTTGGAGAGACCAACAAGAATGGTTCGCCACTCCAACATGATGAGACCTTGGCCGGGTTGTCACTGGCATTATAAAACACTGTGATTTTGTATGTGATGTCCTTTTAGCCCCTGGACTGAAGGGCTTTTAGGTTATTCATGTCCCATACACTATTAAGTGACTTGGGTCTGGGGTGGAGGTGATCTGCCATCTGTCTGATTGTAGTTGTGTGCTTTGTTTGGAAAAACGTGACTGGATTTTCCAAGCTTGCCTTGCTGTGCACCTGCTACCGTCTCCTCTTGCCCTGTGCTGGGCTGCGCCTGGGCCACCCTGGGTTCTTCCAGGCTGGGGTCAGTACAAGGTGTCCTGATGTCCAACATGGAATACTTTTTGTGTTTGAGGCAGGGGGGATTGTTTGACCAGTGTTTTCCCTTTATTCCTGCCTGTGAAGTTGCCTGTGTGAATGCAGACATAGGAAAGCTGGAGCCTGTGTCCATTGCAGAAAACAGGCAAAATGCTGTCACAGGCAAGACACGATGATCTGGGTTTTCACAGAATAAGAGTGTGACAACAGAGAGACAGCTATGGACAAAGATACTGTATGTAAGCCCAGCAGCACCTGTCTGAAAGGATGCTGCAAAGCTATTTGGGAAGCTTTGAGAGCATAAACTTCCTTGGTGGCCAGCATGGAATCAGGAGATGGAAAGGTGGAAGATCCCGTGATGTGTCATGCTGTCAGGTTGGTCATGCAAGGTGAGGCAGGAGCAAGTGAGACTGGTTTTGTCAGAAGGGCTGAGAAGTAGCTCCAAAATCTGAGCTGCCACTCAGTGCAACGCTGATGTCAAGTATCTAATTGTGCTTTGTAATTAAATTGCATGGGGCTGTTTGGGTTATTTTTCCACGATTGCAGTAGAATAACACCTGCTTGTTACACAGCCTGATGCTAGCATTTGGCAGCCTTGTATTTTCCTCATTTAAGGGTGGAGTCCTTTTTACCTGACTTTCAAAGTAGATGCTACAAGTATTTTGGAGCTGTGGTCATGCTCTCCTGAAGGCTGTGGCTTCAGCAGAGTACTGTGGTGTAATCAGACAGTGGGGCAAGACTTCAGCACACTGAGCACTGGACCGGGGTGATCTGGGTGGCAAGGTAAAGCTGAACAGGGCCCTGTGATTCAGGAGGAGAAGAGAACACACCCATTGCTGGCATGGAGGAAGCAAGTGTGATTCTGTAGCTCTAGTGGTGATGATACAGTTTACCAACTTCAGCTGATTCCTGTGCTGTTGAAGTGAAACCTTGAGTGGTGTGACTTGCTGCACATGACATAGAGGCACAGACTATTTACCACTAGGGAATTTTAGAGGTTTTCCTTCACATTAAGCTGTATATTACGTGGTAATCACCTGAGGTCCTCTTGCTTGGTGCCTGTGGTTCCAATTTAAACAATAGATTTGGGAAAGAGGCAGTAAACATTCTGTGATCTTGGAGGGTGTAGAGCTTATCAGAGGAAGAGTGTGGTGTGCAGTATGAATGGCTGCTCTGGGACTGTGCAGGGTAGGGTTTAGATGTGGGAGCCAGTCCTTGGAGAGAACTGGAGTAGCCAGCACAGACCTCATGAAGGAAGATCTGGCCTAGGAAGGCACAGGAACATAGGGGTAAACTCAACTGTGGATGCTGGAAGAGAGGCTGAAGCTTCACATTGCCATCTTAAAGCTGTCTTGCTACCTGCAGTTTCTGGTTACCTTCTTTGTGTGCATCCCTTTGAGTGTGTGTGTTTGGGTGCTTTTTTAAGACTTGTAAATAGAACTTGCTAAAATTACTTGATATTAGGATGGCGACATGGATATTTAACACTGTTCGAAGGAATCCTCTTCCTTTTGCAAACAATTCCTATGCATTTCTGCTGAAAGAAAGAGTTTCCTGTTATGCCAGCACTGGTACAAAACCACTCTTCTGGTTTGTTCCTTAACAGCTTGTATTGCCCCGTTCCCATTGGGAGTTGTCTCTGGGCTTTTGGCCTCTGGACTTTGAACTGCCAACACTGAAGCAGGGAAACACTAGATCTGGTTGGGTGGATTCTTTTGGTTTGGTTATTGAAGCAGAGAAGAGTTCTTGTCCTCTGGTGCGTTACTTTTTTGTTTCTTTCTGGTTTTGGTTTGTGGTTTTGATTTTTACAGTTGCTGGAACTTGCCCTAGCAGGAAATGAGATATAAAAGAGATGCTCACTGCCAAGTGATTCTTTGTTCCAGTGCATGAGTACTACTTTAAAGTTACTAAAAGTTTTCCCCTCTCCAGAGTCAACTGGTCAAATCAACTCATCAGGAGTGATTTGTTCTTTGCATGAGTGTGCTTTGCATACAAGCACCATGAAAACATGCCTTGCTTCCTGCTGTGTGCATTCGCTTCTGGTGTCAGGGTGTCCCTTTCTACAAACACTTAGGTGTGAAAGGTTTTCCCATGTAAGTTCAGTTGAGATGTATCATGTGCATGATACACTTGCAAGTACGTTTCAAGGTCCTACTCCTTCTGCATTTCAGGAGAGAATGGTGAGAAATCTCTTGGGTTCTGGCTCTTTGTTGCCTTTTGGTGATACTGTGAATGTGTTACTTGGCATTGGGATAGAGCCCTGAAGGAATAAGTATCACTTTAAAAGCAAAATACAAACGCATCTGGTAGGTAATTCGGCTGTATGTTGTGGAGTCTTTTTCGTATTTGCATACTCTTCAATTACTGATTTGCTAATAACAGTGCAGGCTAGTTGGCTCTTGAAAGCAATTTGCCAGAGGAGAAGGGAGATAATGTATTTTAATGGAAAGTTCTGTGTTGGGTTTGAAGTCACTGGAGTACAATTTTACTTTTTTCCCTTCCATTTTTCCTTCCATCTCTACTGATATACAGATGTGGACAACCGTAAGAGTAAGCAGGCTGACTGATGCCAAACAAGGTCACCTCTTCCCAGGTGAGCCTATGGGATGCTAATTTAAGGATGTACTCTTTTAAGGAGCTCTTCATGGGGACGAGGAGTGTGTGGGGGAGTGCTTAAAGTACTATGTCAATTATAACAAACTCCTGCTGCGGCAAACAAAATGTGGTGGTGCTTTTGACTAGCTAAGTACATATCTGGGCCTGAGAAAGCAATGCAGCTGGGTTGTAGGAGTCTCAGCCTGCCTCCTTGGTCTCCTTGCCTGCAGCAGGAGAGCTGATGGCATTCAGGTGACCACAGTGTGAAAGAGCTGTTTCATACAGAGGGTGAGGAGTCCTTGGTACTTTAAGAAGCTGTTGAGTGGATGCAATTTACAAACTGTAATGGGAAGATCACCTCTGTGGATGTGGCCTTTATTCCAGCTGAGCAGCCAGGAGAGACTTGTTCTCTAGTGGTTTCTTTCTTGGGAATCAGATGTAAGAAGTGGTGTTAGGAGGTGGTTTCAAGATATGTGAAAGAACTATCTGGTTGGCTTTGGGAGAAACTTAATTTGGGGTGTTCAGCCTTCAGCAGCAACATCATAAGCCCTCAAAGATGGTCCAGCTGAAGTCATATTGTACTTGTGGTATTTTCCTGTCTAAAGCTTGGTCCTGAATGTGCTGATTAGGTTGCCAGCATGGTCCGTGGCAATGTGGTTTAGGACTGATGCAGTGTCAGTGGTCAGGGGTGACTTGCCCTTGGGCACTGGATGGAGACTATGTGCAGATTGAGCTGTGACTGCTGGAGTGCCTGCCTGTTTGAGTTGGCTGTGGTTTAAATCAAAGCCTTAATTTCAGGTTTGTTTTTTTTCACCAGTGGTCATTTTCAAGAGCTCTGTGGTCCTCCTAAAGGTGTATTAAGTGTGCTTACTTACTAGTTTCAGCTGTGGCTATTTTGGACTCTGGGGGAGCATGTGTGAAAGTTGCCTAGGACCTACAAACTTTATAAGTTAACATTGATTTTGAATTGACAGTTCAGCATGGCAAGCTCTGCTTGAGCCAGATGACAGCTTTGAGGTGAGCTAGGTGCTGCTGTGGAATAGTCCATTAAACAGTGCTTTGTGAGGATCAGACTAAACTCAACTGTGGAGGCATTATAACCTTCAGAGCAAAGCAAAGCTGCATCCTGAATCCTGTTCAGACCTGCCCTACTTAGCTCTATGCTGACTCGGAGGTGATGCTCCAGGAAGGAGCTGTGTTGTTGATCTAGGCTATGTTGAATTGTGCTGATGAGATGACAGGAGATTTCTGCTGGCTTTTGTTAGCAGGGTTTCACAAGCTTGGCAAAGTCTAGTTTAGATAAGCATTTTTGTTTGTATTGCATGTGAAGGAACCCAGACCATTCTAGGAGAGGTTCCTCTTCTTTTACCTGGTACCCACGGCTTTCTTTAGAGTTTTCAGGCTTCCCCTGTTGCAGCATAACAGGAAGGAAATAAAGGTAGAACAATGGTAGGACAGTGATTTGTGGGCCTTATGATGTGACTGATGGTAAAATTAATATTGTAGGTTTATGTCATAACAGAATGTAAGATCATAGCACACTTCATAGAATCAGAGAGAGTTAGGGTTAGAAAGGACCAACTTTTCTCCAGACTTTCTCTTGAATGATCTGTACACAGAAACTGTCAGGTTTTGGTATGCTAATTCCTTTTTGAGCACATTGTTTGCATTTTCAGCAGGTGTTTTCATGTCTAGCAATACAGAGTGAGCAGTGGCCTGTGATAAGGGACAGATCCCACCCTGCAGGAGGGAAGGGGTGTTGATGAGCTTCATAGAAACATGAATTTGCCATGGTTTCCACAGCACCAAAGTCCTGCCCTCGTGTAAGTGTCTTCACATCTAGTAAGGCCCCTTGCTGCATGGTCAACAAGCAGAGTGAGCTTCCCGCAGCAGAAGAAACATACATTTTTGTTGTGTGGCTTCTGAAACATTATGGTGGGCACAGCAAAACTGCAGGATTGTCCTGCTGCACAGACCAGGGGTGCTGCATGGTGCAGCAGCACACTGCTACATCAGTAGCTGTTCTTGTAGAGGTCTGTGGCTGACTGTTTAATACCTTTCTCCACTAACTATGGCCTCTTTTTTAATGCAGTGGTCAGGTAGGGATGGCAAGCAATTTATCTCTGAATAAGTAATGTCAGAGGGCAAGGACTTAGCACAGGCACAAGATGTATGGTGTGGAGGATGGAGTGACAGGGACCTCTGAGACTGGCTGGCTGACATCAGTCTTTTACTGTAGCTATTGCTGTTGCTTCTGAACAATTGCGTTTTCATTTCGCATTAAAATTGTCAGATAAATCAAGATCAGTAAAGAATAAAGGGACCAGTAATGGTCCTAATGGCTGGGGATAGTGATCCTATGAAATCAGGTTAAGGGAACAGGGGCTGTTCAGGCTGGAGAAGAGAAGGCTCTGGGAAGACCTAGCAGTCTTCCAATACCTAAAGGGGGCCTACGAGAATGCTAGAGAGGGACTTTCTACAGGGGCGTGTAGTGAGAGGACAAAGGGGAATGGCTTTAAATTGACAGAGGGGAAAGTTAGATTAGATGTTAGGAAAAATTTATTAGTATGAGGGTGGTGAGGCACTGGCACAGGTTGCCCAGAGAACCTGTGGCTGCCCTGTCCAAGGCAGTGTTCAGGGCCAGGCTGGGTGGGGCTTGGAGTAACCATGTCTTGTGGAAGGTGTCCCTTCTCATGGCAGGGAGGTTGGAACTGGATGAGCTTTAAGGTCACTTCCAGTCCAAACCGTTCTATGATATTGACCATCCTGATATTTACATTTGTAACTTTCCACCCTCCCTCTGTATTTATACTGCGTATAATTCACCAGTCGGTACATGCAGTCTACTCTACTACATTATAGGGAAAAATAGCATAATCGTCTGCCAGATTGCTAACATTTGCACTTTTTTGGGATTACATCCTCAACAGATAGCGAGATGCAGCTGTTTTTATTACAGCAAGTGATAGGGAACATTTCAAGGCATTTATGTCCAATTCATTTTGGTTTTCCTTTTTCTCAAAAAAAGGGCTCAGCAGCTGGAGCCTTGTCTATTTGGAAGCAGAGGGAACTTGGGTGGCTACATAAATTAGGCGTCCCTTTTATAATTCCTCTCTCTGTGAAGCAGGGAGTGCCTCACAGGAGGAGTGATGACCTTCCTCCACAGGGGAATTTAGTCGTGATGGGACCTGTAGGAGCTGGAACAGAAGAGATGGCAAGAAGGCAGCTGAGCTGCTCAGCACATATCTGTCAAGAGATCTGTAGCATGGAAGGCGTCTTGCAAATTGGAGCCTCACCCAGGAGCTGCCCAAGGGTGCAGGGAATAGTAAATCCAGACAAACTGGTGTCAGGCTGAGCAATGGCCATGTGGTGCCAAACTGTTACTCAGTGATGAAGAGCTATTCCTGGGCCCAAATTGGGTTTGAAGAGCACTGTAGGTTGAAGATACAACTGCTGGCTTGGTTTCTACAGCTTTAATGCAGGCTCCGAGCCAGCCAACCTCTGTACCAATGTTATACCTTTTGATTGACTCCCATGTTGCACCACCGCATTGCTGACCAAGCAGTAAGAGCTAAGATAATCAGTGCTGCCTTAGAGCAGCCATTGCGTAGTTCTTTGAATGAGTTGGCTTTCCTAGGGAAGCCTCATCTGGGCTGTATTTTCAGGAAGGCAACATGCCAGGTGGCCTTTTCTCTACACTGCCAGGGCATCCTGGGCAGGGAGAGAGGCACAGATTGTGTCCTGTTGATAAGTCTGTGCTGCTGCAATGAGAGAAGATGATGGGGGGTTTGTGTCTGTCCTGGTCTGCATGGTGCTTCTTACCCCCTTGCTGTGTGTGGCTGTGTTTTCTTACTAGGTTTGTGTGACAAAGTTTTGGTAGCAGAAAGATTCTGTTTGAAGTTTCCCCTGTGTCCAACAGAGCCAGTGCCAGCCAGCTCCAAGATAGACCCGCCACTGGAGAAGATCGAGCCCATCAGGTGGTAGCACATCTGCGATAACAGATTTAGGAAGGGGCTGGGGGGAAAATCCTTGGCAACAGCAGTTGCAACCAGAGCAGAAGGTGCCTGAAGGAGGCCGTGATGCTGTGAGAAGCTTGTGCTGGAGCAGGCTCCTGACAGGACCTGTGTCCCCACAGAGAGAGGAGCCCACACTGGAGCAGGTGTGCTGCAGGACTGGTGACCCATGGGGGACCTGTGCTGGAGCAGTCTTGTTATTGAAGGACTGCATCCTGTGGAAGGGACCCATGCTGGAGCAGTTCATGAAGGACTCTCTCCTGTGGGGGAGGCCCCGCTTTGGAGAAGAGAAAGAGTGTGAGGAGTCCTCCCTGAGGAGGAAGGAGTGGCAGAGAAAATGTGTGATGAACCCCCATCCCCTGTCCCCGTGCGCTGTTGAGGGTAAGAGGTAGAGAATTTGGAATGAATTAAGTACAGGAAGAAGGGAGGGATGCAGGGAAGATGTTTTTTGATTTGGCATTATTTCTCATTACCCTTTTCTGATTTGATCAGTAATACAAACAAATTTGCCCAAGTCAAGTCTGTTTTGCCCCTGATGGCAATTGGTGCATGATCTCTCTCTGTCCTTATTGTGACCATGAGCTTTTGGTGATAGATTTTCTCTCCTGTCCAGTTGAGAAGGGGGAATGATAGGGGTAGCTTTGGAGGGTACCTGGTGTCCAGCCAGGTTCAGCTCACCACAATTTTACAGGCAGAACTGCTGATGGGGTTAAATGTGCTGTAGTGGAGGGTGCTTGGTGGCAGGTTTCCAAACCAGGGAGTCTGCAGCAAGCACCAGGCCTACTTACACGCATTGTGTAACCAGATGAGTTTTTAGCTCCCTCTGCGTTTCTTTAATTCTTCCTTTTGCAGGCTTCTTCTTTGACCGCGAGATTTTCATGCTCTTATTTCAGATAACGATGCATGCACTGGGTATGGAAAATTCTATCGTCCATATGACTCTCTCTGGTTTATCAAAGCAGCTAAATTTAGGATATCTATTGAAAAAGAGCTTCCCCTTCCTGTGATCTGACATAACATTTCTTGGTCACTGTTATTTTTACTGTGGAACAGCTTAAATCTATTTTGGTTGGGCACTAAGTGATGGCTGCAGTGCAAAAGAAGAAACTTGTTTCTGTGAAGTAAGGTGGCCGTATTGCACTTCTGAGGGCAGTCTGGTGAAGTAAGGTGGCCATGTTGTAGCTCTGAGGGCAGTCTGCTTCCTGCTGGGCTTGTGCCAGTGCTGGCAGTCCTGCCCAGCTCTCCTGAGCCCTGAATGTTTAGCAGAGGGTCTCTGGGTCTCCCCACCTTGCACTTGGGCTCAGGCTCTGTTCAAAAGGGTAGCAATAAGCCCTTCATTCTGATAATGGTTAACCTTTTCAGCATCTTGGAGGTGTAGTGACTGCCTGTGGTGACGGATTTTAAAACCTCCCCACCCATCCTCCCGATTCTGGGAGGATGGTGTAGGGAAGATGGTGTTTCACGGGCACCAGAGTAAGGAGACAACTGCGCTCGCAATGGGAGTTTGTGTGGGGACCAGTCATACCTCTGGTTTCAAAGGTCTCTCTAGTATACCAATGTCCTTTCACTGTGCCCTGTTAAGGACCAGGACTGAGCCATCTCAGGCTTGAAAATGTCCTACTGGAAGATCTTGAGCTTTTGGTGCCAGGAATATGACAGGCTTTCTTACCTTTTTATTGGTTTTGTTTTGGAGTTTTGGTGGGTTTTTTTATTTTGTGTTTGGTTGGCTGTTTGGGGTTCTTTTATTGTTGTTGTTTTGGGCTATTATATTTGGTCCTTTGTTAAAACTGGCTCTGGAGCTTTGAGCTCATATTTTAATATATCTGACTGCTCTGCTTCAGCTGCTATCTGACTTGTTTCCCATTATTGCTTTCACACTGAGATGGGAGTGAAGGCAGATAACGAGGACACTGGGAAGGGATGCTGTTGCTTGTTGATTGCAGTATCTAAGAGATCTGCTGAACAAGAATATTTCCTTTTTATAACTATTTTTAAAGCTTCTGGTGGATAGTTGTGCAGAAACAGTCAGTGGGTGAAGATGGAGGTGATGCAAGCCTTGCTCTGGAACTTTGGTCATCTCCAGGTACTGTGACAGTGCTGGAGGGGGCTACATTGGGAATGAAGCGCCTGTGTGCTTTGTCCTCCCTAACAGGTCTGGTCAGATCTGCGTACCTGAAGCTGTACTGTCAGAGCTTTTGGGCAGGAAGACTTGCTCATGCTGGTGAAGAAGCCTGTGATCTAGCATGAGTGATATTTTCATGACAGCTTTAGTAAGTGAGAAGTTTGTCATTTCTTAAAGGAGCACGCATGTGCCCAGAGGGAGCCTTACAGGCTCTTAATGGATTCTGTCACGATCTTAATTGATGCTTGTATGGGCAAGTAATTCAGCTCAGCAAGTGACTGTTGTGGTCAGCTTTGGAGCTTTCCTAGAATGAGATGCTGGAATAAATGATTCGGAGTTGAGTCTTGTCTGTGTCTTTTCCCAAGCAATGTATTTGGCTTAGCCAAAGTAAAGGCTTTTTTTTTGTTTTTTTGATGAAACAAAAGTTTGGGAACCTTCCTTTGGGAAGTACTTTTCTCTGTCTTTTTTTTTAACAGAAAGCTACCACGAAGCTTTAGAAGCTGTCTGTTATTTTTAACTTGTTCCTTGTCCTTCTGAGGAATAAATCACATCTTCTAAGACAAAAGAGAGCCTAGCACGTTATGTACATGCACATTTTTGAGTGTCTGCAGTGAAGCTAAACAAGATCTTAAGACAATGTTGCCAAACAAGGCAAGAGCATGCTCAAGTTAGTGATTCACACAAGGATCTGGTAATTAAAAAGAAAACAAAATGTAAGAAATAAAGCCCCAAACCACTGGGCTGAAGACAGTATGATGAGAAGAGATGCTTGATGGACTGGTTTGGGTAGCAGGGTAGGCTGGCTCTGAATCTGTAACTTGTGTTTCTGTCACAGCACTTTGCAGGTGCTAAAAACATGTTTCCCATGAAAAGCTGTCAGCTGCAAGCGTGGCTGGGTGCCTTTGGCCATGAGAAGCTGAGCCGCACGGCTGTTGACTTGCTGCAGGGCTGCTCCTGCCCTTGAATGGCAGGGTGGATGCTGGCCCCTGTAAGAAGGCTGGGCAGCTCAAGAGCTGTTCTTGCCAAGCCTCTAGTTCGTTGCCAATATGGTATTGCAAGTTGTCATGTTTTATAACAGACCTATGGCTGGGTTTCAGGTCAGAGGCTTGCCGCTTTCTTTCCTGAAGTATTTAATGACAGTATTCCCCTGAAAGAGGAAAGGATTCTGTGGTTGAAAGCCATAGAATCATAGAATGATTTGGGTAGAAAAGAACCTTAAGATCATCTAGTTTCAATCCCCTGCCATGTTGCAGAACAGCTTCTGCTCTGCAGCTGCTGCCTTATATGAGTACTGGACATGATTCTGCTTCCCTGGGATAGAAAACCTTGCAGATGAGTGTTGGAAGTGGGAGCAGCGCACAGAGTTGTGGCTCTACTGGAGACAGCATTTTTACTGCTTGCTCTGTGCTGCTTTATCCTGGCTGCGTAATGCAGCGTCATGCGGATAATCCAGTCATCATTACAAAAGGATTTAAAATTCCTTTTAATCGGAAGTAATTTTTAATAAAGCTTTCCCTTGCTTGGAGGACTGTTCTCTTGGCTTGTGTGTTCAAGAAAAATGCAGGGAGGTGGGAGGGAACCAGGTCATGGAGCAGGAACACAGGTGCCCTTAGCTCCCAGGAGCTAAGGCTGGTGAAGTACAGAGCTGTGGGATATGTTTCTGCTAGCACCAAGCATGCAACATCCTTATCTGTGTGAATAGAAACAGCCAGCAGGTCTGTGCTTTCTCTGGTCTTTTTCTCTCACAGAGCAAGGAAAGACTCTTTCTAGTCCAGTCTGGCTCTTGCTTCCCTTTTGAACTCCATGTCCAGGTTACTGGTGGTCCTGCAGGGCTTCCTGTATCTCAGAACAGACTGGGATGCTGGACAAAGCTCAGCAGAGGAGGGGATGCTCTTTGCTTCTCTTGCAATGGCCTTTTATGTGAGTTTATGTGTAATTGACCTTATTTCTTCGGTTGCTGTTCTGCCATTTTTATTGTGGAAAGCGTACGGTTATAACATGCTCTCTGAGTAGCTCTGAAAGTGACATCTTCTCCTGTATGCCAGCCTGTTGCCCACATTTCTGGCAGTAGCTGTCTCTTGAGCTGCCACATCTGCTTCACCTCCCTTCAGAGCAAGAATGTCTGGGGCCTGAACTCCATTGGTGAATGGCATCCTCCTGGTTCCTGCTTTTCCAGTCCCAATAGTCCTTGCTTTTGAATTATCTTGACCATATGATTAAGATCTCCCTGAGTCTTATCGTCTTTGATCAATTCAAGTAAATGGCCAGGCAATTTTAATGTTATTTCTTCCCAAAGGGGGTGCCTCTGAGGGACATGTCCAGACCATAGCCATCCAGCTTGTGCTTAGGTGGATTGGTGGTACATTTGAAGGAGAGGGGCCAGCAATCTGTTCTGGTGACACCGGTGATTAAGTGACTGAGAGTTATCCACCTGGTGGAAAACTTCCTGGAGAAAACCTGTGAGTAATCCAGATTTGCATCACAAATAGTTAGGGGGCCATCAAGGAGCTTGGCTCTGTCCCAGAGCCCCATGGTAGAGCTGGCAGCTCCTGGGAAGTGGCAGGGGAGTAGAGGAGATGGTGGAGTGAAACATTCTGGCAATGCTGCTGCCTCCCTGGGAGGCAGATGAGTTCTTTACAGCACCCAGGGCTTCTTCCTGTTTCAGTAGCAAACATAACTACCATAGAAGTGATTTTTAAACAGCAAAGACAGATGTTGCAGTTTATTTTTGGGGACTGAGAACCCTAGACCAGATAGCATTTAACAGGCAATGAACTCTTCAGAAGTAGCAAAGCTGTTGTTTCTGAACTTGTATGACTTATTGTTAGAAGGTGTTCCAGTGGCAGAATAAAAAGTGGTAAGAATTGGTTTCAACAGGGGTAATAAAACTATAATGTTAGTTCCATAAATAAGCCCTTCCCCTTGGGGAAAAGGTGTCTGGAAGCAAAAGCGAGTTAATGACTTGATTTAGAGCTGTTAGTTGTCACCTGTTGGGATATTAGGGAATGATTGGGAATGCTGAGGAATCATTAATAGGAAAAGAAAAAAAAATATCTAAAGATTAGTCTCATCCCTCTGGAAAATGGACACAAGTAAAAGCGCTTAATAGCACAGGGACAGAGCTTTGTTCTTGAGCAGTACAAAGCCAGCAACTGACTCCAACTTCAAAGACAGCAATTTTGGTTATAACAAAATTACTTCAAGCAAAGGAAGAAGGTTTGAACCAAGTATCTGTTGGCATAGGGAAACTCGGGCTCAAAGCTCTGTGGCGTGTACACCACACTACCGTGTGCACCAGCAATGCTTTCATAGAAGAAGGCAGCCTTACCCATGACACCAAGAGGAGAGCTGGCCACCAGTCTCAGTGCTCTGCTTCTCTGATTTCAGACACATAGATTTGCATTAAGCTATCTATATCACACTCTGCCTCACCAGAAGGAAATGGTTGACCTAAGGATGTACTCATGAAACTTCCATGTAAAGGGAGAAAATGTATGCGAGAAGCAAGTTAGATCTGATGCCCTTGTAATTATGGAAGCTTCTGTGGTCTTACAGGTTCCTACTCAGCTAAAGCCTGTGGTCAGCATTGTAGTACGGTGTTAGTTATTAACTAGCAGGAAGTCAGTAGCAGAAGCACCAAGGAGGCATTTAGCTCCAATTAAGCACAAGCCTAGAATAAATTCTGTGATCTATTTGCATAGATCAAATTCCACAGTAAAGTGGTTCCAATATAAAATGTTAATAGTTCAAAACAGGGATGAGTTCCAGTTGGTTCAATTAACAGGTAAAACACTAGACTTTGCTCCTTAGACCAGTTGATGATGATGATTAAGGGAGGGGGAAATGTGTTCCTTTGCCTAAGTGGGCTCTGTGGTTGTCCTGCTGAACAGCAAGGGTTTTGGAGTGCCCAAAATAGGTTTACAGAGAAGTATTGTGCATGCATCTCACCTTGAATGATCTGGAAGAGAATACTTACCACACGGGTTTGAAAATACAGCTCCCTCCAATTCAGTTTGCAGAACACACTGAAGCTTTGGAATGGCCCTAAGGCAACAGCAGCTCATGGAGCCAAGTTAATTTTAGCCAGGAAGGAGTCTATTTAAGCTCAGGGAAAATTGTTGGGCAACACATGTACAAGCATGTCTTGTGTGTGTGTTTTGGTTTGTTCTTCTTGGCTGGCAATAGGTAAAGTTAAAGAGGAAAAATAAAGGCGGCAGTTGTGGCAGAACGTAAACAGATACTACAAGGGAAACTGCAGGTTTTTAGGTCCCCAGATGGACTTTGCTGAACTTCCAGAAAAGGGGCTTCATGCCCAGGATCTTACCTTCAGCCATGGCATGCATAGACATTTTGTAGGGAAGAAGCAAGCCAACTGAGAAAAAAACTTTGTCCCAAGAGTTCTCACAGCCCTCTCCTTCAGCACAGGGATTTGTCTCTTTAGTAATTTTTAAAGACCCTTTGCCAGTTACTGGTCCAGTCTCTTTGTGAGCGCTTCTGAGCCTGAGCCTACAGTCTTGTGCAGCGGGGAGCTCTGCAGTCTGTGTCAGATGCTGGACCACTTCCTTTGGTTTTCATCAAGTGCACCTTGCAGTACGTGCATTGAGGCTGCCTAGTTCTTGCTTTGGAGCAGAGAGATGACCAGGCAGTTCTTGGTGCAATGCCGCAGCCAAATTATTATGAGGAAAAATGTCTTGCAAGCTTGCCTAATTCCCTACATTTAGCAGAGAGGCAGGCTGAGGCTTGGCCCTGCCTCACCAGTTTTGTAAGGCTGTAAGTCCACGGGACTGACTTTTGTAAGTCCCCCTCCAGGGATTGGCTTTTCAGGTGGCTAGCTATTAACATGTTGTGACCCAAACACAGAGAGCCAGAGCTAGCAGGATGCTGAGCAGTCCTGGTACCTCCCTGCAGATTTTGATGAACCCAGCCTCTTAACTTTGTCTATTATATTAATGGCTTTGAGAATGCTTTTAAACTCTTTATTTTCTTCCTTTAGTGGGACCTGCAGTGTGTTAATCATTTGGATGAGATAAACTCAGCATGTCATCTGTGTTGGGGGTGTAATAGCTTTGGAATTGCTGCTTAGAAAGGTGGGCTCTCAGCTGGTGGGAGTTGTTTGGATGGTAGTGTCTAGTGTCTAGGTGATGCTTTGCATGCAGACCTGCCTTGCTGTTACTGAGTGAGGACAGGTTGGGGCTGGCTGCAGCTTTCTCGCCAGCTGATGCCTTGCCTTGGCAGAAAGAGAAAGTACTTATGGCAGATATGGCTGAAGGGGTAGAATTAAAAATAACCAAAAGGTAGATGCTGGGCTTGGTTACGCAGTTTCTATTCTGGGATGAGGATAATTCACACTGAGCTCATTACACCATGACTCTCCCTTAAAATGCCCTGACAGTCAATTTCGTTCCATCTCATAAGGCCCTAAAATGTTAATGAGGCAAATCAATTTTTCATGGCTTTGTATTGCAGTCATCCGAAAGTGCTGTATTGCAACCTGCCAGTTCAAGGAGCTTTTTAGATATTATAAGGGCAGCAAAATGTTCAACTATTTGGAGGATGCTTTGTTTTCTATTTCAACTTTTGCTCAGTCCCCTTTCTCATTTTCCTGAGCCTTTATGCTGTGCTGTTTACTCGTCCACTTTGGTTACTTCCTTTCTCCACTGTATGCTCTGGTCACACATGGGTGGAGGTGGCTTGCACCTTCCCCATTGCACAGGGAGAAGGATGGAGTGCCCAACAGAGCAGGTAGAGGTGAAGCTGGGCAAGGGATACTACTCATGCTGAAATACTATTTGACTTAGAATGAGTTTGATGGGACAGAGTGGAGAAATGGCATCATGTTCACTACCCTTTCATCTTTTTGGAGTGGGCAGTGGTGTCAAAAGTCACAGCCTTCTCTCCTTATCACAAGTCTCTTACTGAGGTGTCAGTATAACCTGGCATAGATGCTCTCTGTGCTCAGTATTTCGTGAGTTGCAGAAAGAGGAGAGAGATGTTCCCTGTGTTATGTAGCCACACTGATGCTTGATCAGTTACCCGGACTGGTTTAGGAATAAGATAGCTGACAACCATCCTTTATTTCTCCAAGCTGTTTATTTCATACTGTCAGAAGAAGACAGAAAATCTCAAGCCTTCATGGCTGCTCCTGGAGTTATTTTGAGGCAGTCTTGATGATTTCCTACTGCTCTCTTATTTCTGTTTTGTGACTATGGAGATGGAAAGTACCAAATGATGGTGTTTGGGGAATGTGTGGGGTTTTTTGTTTTGCTTTTAATTGCATTCCAGTTCTTACTATAATTAACTTCTGTGTGCCTGAGAAAAAGATAATTAAAAAAATGTTAATGGGATAAAGGTTTTCCAAGTTGGAAATTAGCCTTGTGCCTCCATGGGTAGGAAGTAAAGTGCACACTGATCTCTGCTGTGGGGAAAGCTGCCTGGGTTTGAGCCCAGCAGGGCATAGCTGCTGCAGTGGATGTGGGGCTCCTGGCCTGAGGAAGTGTGGCTCTAGGTCTTGAAGCTTGACCTAGACCTGTCAGCTCCAAGCTGAAAAGCACTCCTGCCCGTTTCCAGAGGTACATCATGGAGGCTGTTTTACGTTGCTGTCAGCTGGCATGAATTAAGGCCCTTGGGAAAATAGTTTCCAGTGCAGCCAGCTGGAGCAAATAATCAAGGTGAGCTATGTACATGTCCACAACCAGAGCTGTGAGATGAGGTGCTGGCTGGAGAGGCAGCCGGTGCTGTGTGTTGCTGTTTAACCCCAACCAGCAATTAAGCAACACAGCACTCACTCGCTCCCCCCTTTGACTCTGAGTAAGCACTGCTGAGCTATAACTAAACCATCTCTCTACTAGCAACACTCTTTTCAGCACAAATCCAGAACTGTTGAGGCTTTTTCTACAGTGGTCTCTCTCACTGGGGCACTTTGACAGGCTGGGATTTTTGCTGTTAATTTGTTTGCTAGTTTTCAGCTTCTTCAACCATGACTGCAGTGTGAGGCTCATAAAACTTTTATTCATAAGGAGGACTTCACCCTGCTTTGCTCCCTTTTGTGGTGTCTCTACATTCTGATTCCTTATTTTTGTTGTGATTGCAGGGAGGAGAATAGCTTCCTGTGGGAAGAAAATTAAGTCCTAACTTGCAGGTCTCTATCCAACCATCTGTCTTAAGTAGGCCTGATAGATAAGGTCACTAAGGACTCCAGAAGTAAATCAAGCAGAGTGCAGAGTTCTGACTTTCTGGGGAATATGTTTGTGTGTGACATCCAGGCAGTGCTGCAAAGAGCATATTAAATATTCATACTAATAAAGAACAGTGTTTTCTGTGTGCAGTGCTTGGGTATAATCTTGTGCATCATGCACAGCAACATTTGCAGGAAGCCACTCTGCTTGGATGAAATGGAAGAGTTGTGAAGACAAGATTTAAGTGGCATCGCATAGAAGTGGGCTTGGTGTGAGACACTATCATCCTGCCAAGACTCCTGGCAGATTTCTTGTCTGCTGTAGAGCTGGCTGCAAAGTCCCAGTGTATGACAGCATTGCCTGTGCTTACAGCAGAGGGGGAAATGTGTGCACGTGGCTATTCAACTCACCGTGCCTCTGTGACAGGTTTGATCTAACTGTGTAAGTGTTCCAGCTATCGAACCTCCAAGCAGGTAACAGCAGGCAGAGGAGCTGTAGCTTCTTCAACCCTAATCTCTCTGCACGCAAAGCAGAGGGTTGGCCTGGGGCTCTTTTGTGAGCCCTGCTTTCTGACAGCTCTTGGAAACTGAGCATGGTACACAGGCAGTGTTGAAGTGTTTTGTCCTTTACTTTCCTGAAGGCGTGACTGCTGAGTTGCTATGCTGAGAGATGTCACAAGCAAGGATTAGTCAGAGGAGACTTGGCAGAGAAGCAGTTGAGGCTGAGAGTCTATATCCTGCTAACCCCACTTGCAGTGGTTGGTATCTGAAGGCTCTCAACAAGGAGGAAGAGTGAGTAGAGCTGGAGCAAATGAGCAGTGGGGCTGCAAAAACAGCGGGTACATGGGTGGAGCAGCTCTGGGGCATGCAGTGGGGTGGGTGGATCAGTACTGAGCCAGGGCAGGATGTAGGAACAGCTTGGGTTTGGCTGCCCCAAGCAGATTGAAGAGGGACAAGCAGCACCATGGAGACAGTGTCAGGGGTCCTGTTCATCCACTGCTTGCTGGTGGTCCCAGGAGAGCACATATCCTGACACATGACAGCATGAAAATGACAAATGAAAATGAGAAACATCATCAGGCTGGTACTGTGTAAATGTGTTCTCCTGGAGCTCTATGAAGAGAGGAGGTGGCATGGTAGGGCCAGACCAGAATCTCTCACCCCATGCTCTTGCTGCACATTGTTGACACATGAACAGGGGACCTCGTGCCACTTAGCAAAGCCATAGCAGTGGGAACTGTGTGAAGGCAAATGGTCTGGGTGCGATTTTCATCTTTGTGTGCGAAACCCTTCTCTCTTTCAGGCAGACAAGTAGGCTTACAGCTGGCCTTGTCTGGCTGCCAGCATCGAGTAACTGGACACTCTTACAAGTACTCACTTTTCTTGCTGTCAGCTTCCCTCTTAACTCTCTGATTTGTCATGGGTATATGGCATTTCATGGGTATTCCTTAAAGGCCAGTGAAGTGTGCTTTGCAGCACGCATGGGGCTGATCGCTGGCATGAGCTCTGAGGGAGGCATCCCTCTCCAAATCACAGTAAATCACAGTCAGAAGGAATAATGTCCCTAACTGTGCTTGAACAGAAATTGTACACTTATGGTTTTCTGTATTCCTGGGCATATATGGCAGCACAAGTGTCTTCCTTGTGCACTGAATGACAGTATGTGGTTGAGATCCGTCTGTCACATGCAGTTATCCTTGTGGGCCTTGGCTGGGTCTGGGAACCCAGCACAAGTGGCTGAAACTAGGCCATGCCTCTACCTGTTCTGGAATGAAACAGTGGCAGCAAAGAATATCTTGCTGACATAGAAATACTTGCTTTGAGTGAGCTGGCTAATGCTGAGAGGAAACAGGTCCTTCATGTAGAGCTTCAGGCATGCCTGAAGGTTTGTTCCTACCTTTGGCAGTGACCACTGACATGTGGCAGTTTTTCCTTCATGGCGTGAACAGCGTGACTTACTCAGCCCATCTGCCTGGGGGAGTTTACAAACCAGGTAATGCTGCAGCCCAACCATGGTAGTTTCATGACAGGGTCTTGGTCTCAGCCTTAGCTTTCTGTACAGCACATTTAACACGGTTGTAGAGATCTGTTAATGTGCGAAAACACGAGGAGGGTGGCCACTGGACAAATGAAAGTCCTGTGCACCATTTATGCCATTGTAAATGTGGAGGCAGCAAAGGAGCATCTTCTAAAACATCTGCTGTCTGTTGGCAGGTGCTTTTGACCAGGCTTGGTGTGTGCCTCTCTGCTATCATTGGAACTGGGACTTAGATGCATCTAAAAATCAAACCTTAATAAGAACCCAGCGTTAAAGTGCCTTTGCAAGTAGGCTCAGGCTCCTAAATCAGCTGAATAGTCTTAGTGGTAGAGATTTGTTTCCTAGAAGATGAGATTGTTCAAAGGCTCAGCTGTGTTAGTCTTTAAAGAGCTAGCATTAAAAGGCCACGTCAAGACTAGGATAAGCTTCACGGTTTGTATGTGCTATTGCAGGGCAACCTTTCAGAGGGGGCAGGCAGAACTGAGGTTTCCAGTAAAATTTGTGACATGCTCGTGAAGGAATGTGCAATCAAAATACAGCCTGGATTGTCTGTACATGGAGTAGAACAAGTGCTGCAGGCATGGGCTGCTCCAGCTACATTTAAACTTAACTGTTAAACCAGGCAAAACGCCGCCACATGCCAAGTGCTTGGTTTTCCTTTTGTATCAGTGCAGTGCTTTGTTTTATCTCCTTTTTCCCACCCTACCACAGCCCTAAAGACTTTTGTTTTTAATCTTTTGCAGGTTGAATAATTTCTGAATGTGAGGTTTTTGGAACCTTCAAGAGACTCTGGGCTCTGAGGGTTGCATCCAGGCAGTGTCTGAATGCTAGTTTGTTACACTTCTGAAGACTGCATAGTGCAGTGGAATTTGCACATGCTTTTATTTAGCAGTGATGTGAAGTATGATTTAGATATGCCTGGTTTAGTACTGTGATGAGTTTGTGCAGCAAAGATGAACAATTTGTAAAGAGAAGGGGATGAGAATGCTATGGGGGAAGGCAGTGGGACATCCCTTAGCTAGGAGAAGGAGGAATAGGAAGGATGTACAGGTCACCTTCTTTCCACTTGGAGCATGATCTATCTCATGGAATAATTGCAGGAAAAGTCTTTTGGGGAGCAGCATATATGTCAGCTGCTCTGGAAATGGGAGTGGGGACAGAGGGAGGTTTTATCCCAGGGGCAACCTAGAGGGGACAGTAACGCCATGACATGGAAAGTAGGGTTGACTGAAGAGGAGTGTGAAGGGGTTTGCCTGCAAATCAGGCATCTGTTTAACCCTGCAGTAATCTCCTCTGCTTGAGAAATCTCCATCTAAGGATTCCTGAAGCGGGATGGTGGAAATGGGAATGAAAGCTCAAGTAGAGAGACCAGTCTACTGCACTCCTCCTGTTAAAGGTCTGATGGATATAGCCTTGTCTTTAAAGCACATAATGTTGCACTGATTTTATGACTCATCTTTCACAGCAGATGTTTTCAGTAGTATTAGCAATACTGCAGTTTGGAAGTCAACCTGGGGTTGGAAACCTGGGAATCACTGGGCCACGGGGCACTGTGGCATACATGCTTGCTGGTGTGCAATGCTGCCTTCAGTGTGTGACAGCTCATGTCATTGAGGACGCTGCCTTGCAAATTTAACTTTGAATTGCAAATACCATCACGATTCTTCTGTGTTGGGGGACATGTCTTAAAAGCTGCTCTGCTGCATCAGGTTGGAGTGTGGGTGTAAGACGAGAGTAGATATTCAAACCAAATGTAAATTCAGATGCAGACCATGAGGGCAAACTGGAATTACTGGCCCACGAGGTGGGATATCTCTCAGAGGCACTGTGTGTGTTCCCTGCCAAGCCCTCCCCTCTGCTTTCATACCAACTGACGTGTTCTTGCTTTGGAGAAACCAAAGGGGTTTAGATCTGCTTTTTCAAGAAAGTGGGAAGAGAAGCAGTGAGGAGGAGAGGAGGGAAGCAGCATTTGCGAGGCTTCAGGAATGGTGGGATGATTGTTGTGCTATTGGTGCACAGGCTGGGCAGTACTTCAAAGTGTGATTTCTTCTCTTGTTTTTCTGGGGTGCATGGCAATACCAGCTGGACACAGGAAGATGTTTTCTGATGTTCTTTGTTTAAGGTCAGGAGAATTTATTGCAAGTACATTTTGAACTATAGAAGTCTGAGGAGCATCTGACTTGACTGTTTTAGTGGAAGTGAGGATAGCTCACAGTCGCTGCTTGATGGATGGGTTGACCAGTGACTGCTGCCTGCTTACAGCTGACCTGCCTTTGTAAAGGAAGTCACTGATCTAGCTGGCACAAGCCAGTTGTGGTCCAGTGCCTCTGCCTCAGGTAGGTCTGTTTGGCGTCAATATGGGCACACTTATTAAAATTGAGCCCTCGCTGGACATGGATGCTGCCATCCCATATTTGTCTTTAAGAGCGGACCCTACCTGCCAGGCTGATACCAAGATATGGTGCTATTGGGTGTCTCAGCTGTGGATGGGCTATGCTACTCTGAAGACATGGTACTTTCGTGGCTGGGGAATCTGCCTGGCAAGGGCCAGTTGTGTGGAGTGGAGCCAGGATGAAACTTGAGTTGCACTGACCATCTGTTGGGGAAGTGATCCTTGGAGCTGGGCACATCTCTGCACCTGGCTATCCCCTCTTGCTGTGTTATGGACTACAAGCTGCAAGGGTGCCAGCATTGGGGAGCTATGTCCTGGGTTCAGTTGTAACATTTATCTTTCTCCCTCCAATAAATGAAGTATAATAAAAAACTACTACTAATTATAATAAGGGAAATATTAAAGGGGAGAGAATACAATTGCTCACTACCCTCTGACTGATTCCCCGCCTGATCCGAGCAGCGATCTGGGCCTTTCAGGTAATTCCCCCCAGTTTATATACTGGGCATGACATGCTGTCATATGGAATACCCCTTTGGTTAGTCTGGGTCAGGTGTCCTGTGTCTGCGTCCTCCTGGCTTCCCATGCTCCTCCTCACAGACAGAGCATGAGAGACTGAAAAATCCTCAATCAGGGTAAGTATTACTTAGCAACAACTAAAACATTGGTGTGTTACCAGCATTATTTTCAGACTAAAGCCAAAACACAGCGTTGCACCAGCTACTAGGAAGGAGAAAAATAACTGTTACAGCTGAAACAAGGACAACCTGCCAATTTGGCACTTGAACAGCTGAGCTAAGGCATGCATTTAGGAGGGGGATACCATTCAGTGCTAGAGCCCCCTGCTGCTACTGACTCAATACAGATACGGTAGTGCCTCCGTTAGAGAACAGCTGATGGATGGGAGCTGGGATCTGCTCCCGCAGCGGAATACAGTGTGGCCCAGAGCCCTGACAGGACATAGCAGGAGTCCCATGGCACCCAAGGAGAGGGATATTAGGGAATCCTCTTGAGCAATTTTACCTGATTCTAAATATTGTTCCGGTAGCAAAGTGAGGCACCCTGCAGCTGGCCAGCCGTCGCAGAGCAGCAGGGTCTCTCCAGCTCCTACCTAGCTACAGCTTAGAAGTTGCAGTACAGGAGCAATGGCTGGACAGCTGCAGTGGCCAGGGTTGCTCAGGGATAGAACAGGTTCAGAAAAGGTCAAGCATGCTTGTCTGTGTCTAGTTTTCAGGTCCTTCCTAGAGTTTCTTAGAGGAGAAATGCCTAAGTGATGAAAAAATCATTCTGAGCAGTGCTTTCAAGCTATTTTCTTTCTGGTCCCTGTCAAAGAAGGTGATCTTGGCCAGGTCCCTGTAGCATCGTTCTGCTTAAACTGGAAGACAGCTGCTTTCTGGGTAGCTTTGTGGGTGTGGGTAGCTGTAGGATACAGATGTGAATAACAAGGCTTGTGTCTGTCTCCTGTTTTGCTGCTGATGCTGCAGGAGATGGGATCCAGAAGTTTGCATTCAGCCTGCCCCAAAGCCTAATTAAAACACCTACTCCTAAAACCTCCATCTCCTTAGGTTCCATATAGATGATATGAATCCCTAAGGAGCTCTCAAGTCTGTGTGCAGTGATTCAAAGCAGAGAGAGGAGCAATGGCAGATGTTACCTTTCTGTGCAGCAGCATGTCTCCAGGCTGTAATCAGCAGGACATTCGCCATGGTTACACAGATGAGACCTGCTTGGGTTGAAGGACCAGTAAGCTTTCTTACAGTGCTTACTTGCATTGGTCATGAATATTTACCTAGTGATGCAGAGGGAAGGGCATGTTAAAGGCAAAAATTGCAAAAACTGCCTTGCTGATGCTTAAATGTTTTCCCTTTTTTTCCCCTATTCGCAGGAGAACTGCTGAGTCAGCCGAGACCAGAGGGACTGACGGAGATCATCTGTCCGAAGAATGGCAGCGAGCGAGTTAATGTTGCCTTGGTTTATCCCCCCACTCCTACTGTGATCAGCCCTTGTTCCAAGTGAGACCTGAAAGCAGACCCCCATTTCCCTCTCAATAGACACCAGAAAGCCTACATAACACATGCCCTCACTAAGCACTTTTCCTGGAAGGGAGCAGCCCCACAGCCTGGGGACTGCTGTAGACATAGACAGCCTGCTCAAAGGATAAGAGGTACAGTGAAATGGGCTGAAGTGTTCCCTCAGCTGTGTTGTTGCTTATGCAAGACACACATAGTGGTCAGGGTGGATCAAGAGATAAGGTTTAGGTCAGGAACTCAAGAGGTCTCTGTACTCCCCCTGCTCCAAACAGGGCCACCCTCACAGCTGTATCAGGTTGCTTGGGACCTTGTATAGGCGAGGGCTGATGACTACCAAGGATAGAGGTACCACCTCATCTCTGGACTACAGAATTACACCGTGCTGCTGTGATTGAACATTTTTCCTTCTATCTCATCTGAGGCTCCTTTATTACATCTTGGCTTTCATTGTCACAAAGATGCACTGCTGGCTTGTGGTCAACATGTTCTCCGCTACATCCAAAGCCAGCTGGATCCCAGGCTGTGGCGGTGCATGGGCTTGCTCTGTTCCAGGTATAGGGTTATGCACTTATCCTGGTTGAATTTCACAGCACTTGTTGGCCCAGTCCTCCAGCTTGGTGAGGTCTCTCTGGACAGAAGCTCTGCCCTCCTCAGTATTAATAGTCGCATGTGCTTCACTCCACAAAGTAGGGATGTGCTGGAAAAACAGAGCTGTGTTGTGGTGGGAACAAATATGGAACAACATTGACAAAACCAGACAGTGCCTTGGCTTCTTGATGCATAGGTTTTCTTGCAGAACAGAAGTACAGCTGTGATCTGTTCTTCTCAGAGTGCCACAAGAGAATTTGGCAGGGAGCTTAGAGAAACAAGCCAAGTGTCTTGCTGGTGGCTGCTACTTACGCTGCATGTGAATGCCTATTACTTTCCCTTCAGTATCGCAAAGTAGTTTGGATGCTGCTCTCTGTTCAGTATCTTTTCACCCCAAAATATGCTCATCCTGCTGGAAGATAGCTTCAGTGATGGTGGGCTGTTGAGCTGTGTGTGAAGGTGAAGTGCCCACCTGGGCAGGAAGCAAGGTAGCTGCCCTGATACCGAGCCACAAGTTGCTGTAGTCTATTCATTTGCTCCTCCTCTGTGTGTACATGTTCCAGCACATTTCTAACTCAAGGCAGCAATTTGTGTTCTGCTGTGCTGCCAGGTTTTGCCTGTGCGCTTGTCCTCCTGTCCTCCAGCCTGCCTTCCATAGTGTCTAACAACTATGTCCCAGTTTTGTAGTCACTGCTGGCAGGAAACTTGTGTTGTCAGAAAGGCCTGTGTTATTTGTAAAGATCTTGCCCTCCCTATTTAGAAGTCTAGAGAAAATTGTGTGTCTTAGATTATTTATCACATGCACTATGAACCCTACTGCTGGTGCTACATTATGTTTTCTTTATCTTCCAGATAAATCGTCAGTGCTGGTGCCAAAGGTTTTCCACTGGGCAGAACATGGTTGATGCTCTGCAGTGCTCCCATCTCTCCGGTTGTGGAGTTGCATGCTGACAGGGATCGATGGGACTTTGGACTCTGAAATGCTGTGGGGCAGGGGCAGCTCTCAGGTGGGGCGTCATGGCTGGAGTGGACACAGTCACCTGGAGGTTTGGGATGACAACGAGGCATGAAGCAAAATGATTGCTGCAGATGGCAGGGCCACTGGCCAGATGGAAAGCACTGGGGATAGGATTCTGTGGACCCATTGATCACATGTTGAAAACCCATTTGGATCTCACAATGAATGTAAAAATGTTCTTGGTACCATTTAATTCAGACCTGCTTGGAGGAGAGTCTCTTGAAATGAGCTGTAGCAGGATTCCCTGGATTTGTTCCTGGACAAGTGAGTTTTGTGGCAGTTGGACAAAGCTTTGTCAGGGAGGAGGGTGATGCTGCGAAGCCTTGCTGCACTGCAAAACAGTTGGCCGTGTCCCACACACAGGCTTGGGCAGTAGCTAGCAAAGCAGGAGGAGAAGCAAGCTGGGAAATGCTTCCTGCCTTGTGTGTTCACATGTACTATGCCATGAGGTGGTAAGAATGTGATGTAATCACACAGGAATGCAAGAAGGGCAGTCACTGTGTGCCCACCACCTGCCATTTCTTCCTCATTGATAGCCACCAACAGCTCATGGTCTGCCATGTCTGGATGCTCTAGATTTGTGGCACCCTCCATATGTAGCAGCCACTAGACCAATAGAAATCTAGACCTGGATCCTGGTAGAGCTACCCAGGCATCTTTATATGGAGATCTGGTGAAGCAGCATGTGGCTGTATTGTACAGGCTGGCCTTGATCCCCTTAGGCTGACCCTGGCAGCTATGCTTCATAAGTGGCCATTCTTTTCTGGGCCAGATGTGGGAAGGGTTGGGAAAGCAGGTTGAGCACTGGTACCACAGCACTGTTTTTTCTCTAGACTGGGTAGTTTTGAGAGGTTCTAAGATGTTGCTGTCAGTTTGTGTCCTGTAGCTGAGCCCTGATAGCTGGGCTGTATGAATCCTGCTCCCTGCAAATACTTGGTTTAGTGTAAATCAAATAGGAGGCAGGCATTTCCAGAGCCAAAATCCCTTCAGCAGATGCTAGTGAAGGTCTGAGAGATGAGGGACTTAAACTCTTGTCCTGTGAGGGCAGACCTGGGATGACTGATACTGGTAGAAGGCAATCCCCACCTGGATGCAGGCTGGCCACACCAGTGCAAGACAGTGACATGCATCCTGCCAGTACCTGCTGCTGTTGCAGAGGTGAACATTCCTCTGGCTTCTGGTCCTTCACATACCAGTCTTGCATGCAGAGCTGCAAGTAACCCTGTTAGCAGAACTTAATACTGGGAAATGCAAGACAGAATCCACTCTACCAGGAGATTGTGGAAACCAAACCATTGTTGGGGGGGGAAACTGCCAAATAAGAAGTTATCAGCTCCCTCAGTTTCATGTCTTTTCCAGGTATCATTCCAGCTGGGAGGAGAGTTTGTGCTCAGACTTCATTTGTTGACCTGCCACCCCTGGCAATAGGCATTTAAACCTTTCTTACATCAGTGAGAAGCAGTGACTGATTGTGCTGCTGTATCACTGTAGATAAATTAGGGACTAGAAATTTCCTGTGGCATGTGGAGGGAGTGAAAGCGGGGTGAGATCTTTGAACGGTGCAGGGAAACTCCCTGAGTCTTGTTGCCTATGAGCGTAAAGGGCCCTGGTATAATCAGGACTTGTGTTAGAGCATTCCCTGCTGTCATCTCCTGTGCTGGGCAACCTTCTCCTCTTTGCTGCTACTCACCTCTTTCTTTCCATTCTCTGTAGGAAGAAACTAGCAATCTGTTGCTGTGACGTTGCATGGAAGCCACGTTGTAAAGAAACCACGAACTGGAATCCTTTTCCAGCCGGAGGCCTGTTTCCCAGTGCACCCATCTGGTCTGGGATGCGTGAGCATTGAAGGAATGAGAGGACAGAGCAGACATCTTGCACCTTGCTCCTTGGGACCACAGCCCTCCTGCCAGGGCATGCCACCTCAGCGGGAGCACAGCAGTACCTGGCCTGTGCAGGCACTCAGTTGGCAGTGAAGCTGTAATGCTGGGAGCGTGGCAAATCAACCTAGCTGGGTCTATCTAATATAAAACGGTGATCACTCATTCGCCCACTGTTTGGTAACTGGTGTAACTGTGTTTTCATCTGTGTTTTTTTAATATGCAAAAGCCATTTAATTTTCTATGCAGTTAAAAAATGTCTCCCCTTTGCAACTGCCAGGTGGGAGATCTGTGCTGGAGAACCAAGCCAAGTGGCTGAGAGTCCTTTTGATTTTACTGTTGCTGTCTTTTAGGGATGCATCCTGGAATCCTCTGCACACAGTATCCCTTTGCTGAGCTCCTGCTTCTTAGACCCCACTTAACATCCCTGGGACCCAAGGATGAGGGCACCAATTTTTTAAAGGGTGTCATTTCTTTGGAGTCAAGCCACAAGGAAAGAGGCCTTGAAGGCAGTGCCCTAAAAGCAGAGATACCCGAGTTCAGAGCTTGTATTATATACCTGTTCTTGTCCCTGCTCAGAGAGTTACTGTAACTGAAACAATTAAGGCCTCTGCGGAGCACCCTGCAGCCTTTACTGGCAGTGTGTTATGAATAGGGCAGAAAGGACTGGGGCATGAGTTGTCTCTCTGTGGAGCTGACAGTGAATTTAACCCCTCTGGAATAGAAGGATCTCCTGGTACTAGATGTCTACATCACTCAAGAGGATTGTACTGGTTTTGCCTATCGGTGTGCAGACCCTTTGCTGACCAGTTGATTTCCTACTGAAACTGGTGCAGACAGGTTTGGAAGTAGAGTTGGCAAGTTGCTTTGCTCTACACGACTTTTAGCAGCTGGATCATGTCCTGGAGTACCTTGTGTTATTCTCTGAAGCAAAACCTGGGATTCAGACCTGTATCCGTCCAAGTGAAACTCCCAGGATAACAACTTTGCCATCTGCTGGGTCCGTGTGATGTGAGAAATTGCTTGTCCGTAAGCAGCACACAAGCTTGTTGAGGTAGAGTGAGAGGAAGCCTCAAGGCTGATGTTGCACATCTAGCTCATCTTAGGGCTTGCAGGGTACTTGGAGGGCCCTGGTAACTTCAGAGGGTCCTGGATAATGGGACACGTTTGCTTTTACTATGCTAAAGGCAAAGAGGTCAGGGAAATACGATTGTTTCCAATTTGCCACAATGTCAGGATGCATTTGACTAGTCTCCTTTTGTGTTCTTTTTGTATTCTGTCTTCTCTGAGTTTGGGGGACTCGGCTTTTAAACAGAACTAGAGACCAGATTGGGATCTAACCTGCCTTGTGACCTCTCAAATCAGATGGAAAAGACTGGGGGCTGTGGAAGCTTGGGTTATCTCCCTTGCAGTATCCCCCATACTGCAGTTCCATGGTGGCTGTGAAAACTCAGTAGTGTTACGTGGGTGCTGCTTTCCCAGGAACCCAAGATGTGCCTGGCTGTGCTGTAGCACTAGAGCTTACATGAGGTTCCTGTTCTCTTCTCTTTGTACCTCTGAGGTAAAATTTGTAACAGTGGCTCCTTACTTCGAGGAGTCGGAAGTGTGTTAACAGTTGTGTTAAAGGGAGCTGCAAATGGTGTTTAGGAGCTCACTAAGTGAGGTGAAAACCCATGAGCTCCCTCCTGCAGAGCTAGATCCCAGAGTTCAGGTCCTCATGCACCCTTTGGATGGGATCTTGGGCTGGCATCCTTGGAGCAGCAGTGCGGGGAGGGGGGGATGCTGCACTGCAGTAAGCACAAGAAGAGGCAAGCCACAAGTGGGCCTCCGTGTAGCACTCATCATGCGCTTATGGCTCAGATCACGGACTGTAATTGCAGGTATTCATATATTCGACATCACTGGGCAGGACTCTGCGCACACGTACATGCATGCCCAACAGCACACGCACCACACCCACACTTGCCCACACATCCTCACCAAAACAACTGAGAATAAAAGTGATCTCAATCTCAAGGAGAGGTCTGGCTCTTTGATTCGGCTTTGCACTTCCAGTGCCTCCTCGGGCCCTGCCTATGGAAAGGTTTGCGCCTCATTGTACATCTGGGGTTTTCCGAATCCATTAGGAAAATCTGTTAGTAGCACTGTTAGAAAATGACTCAATCAGCAAGAGGTTTGGCATTGAGTGGATCCAAGCAGGGAGCCCCTTGTTTGGGTTAACATGTATAAGCCATTGCCTGCTCCAGCAAGGCAGGTGATTTCTGGGCAATGGCTTTTGCCCTGCTGCCTTCAGGGTGTTCTGTGTGTTTGTGAGGCCAGCTCAGTGGTTCTCATTGGTACCATTTTTGTTTTCTTGCAAAGCTTGGTTCCCTCATTCTTCAGAGGCAAGAGCAGTCAAACTGATGGCCCTCTGCTTGTGGCAGCACCAGGAGGGTGAATTAAAAGTAGGAAGTAAATCCCTTCCCAGACAGCCCCAAGCAGCTGTGTGACCCCACTTCCATCACGCTCTCATCTGGAGGAGGCAAGACTGACCTCTGCGAGAGCCTCACCGAATGTGGTGGTGCCGTGTAGCAGGTCACAGGGGAGGAATGGCAGCATCTGCAACAAGCTGCTAGTGTGCCAGAAGGATACAGGAGGTGACACTGAGGGTGGATGTCTGAGCTGCAGCCACAACAGGGCAGATGAGGAGATGGTTGAATGTTTAGGGCCTGGCATATGTGGAGGTGTTGGGGTGGCCACATACACTGTTTCTATCACATAGACTGAAGGGGAATCTCCGAGTATGGGCCTGGGCTGGGGGAAGCACCAGCAAGAAACTTTAAGCATGACAGAGAGCTCTCTTCCCTTTGCCTTCACCTCCTGGCTGAGAAGCCCCCTGTGCCATCTACACTACCTGCTTCTTGGCTGCAGGTTAAGGGGTATGGGGAAGAGCATGCGAGGCAGTTTCACAGGGCAGGAAGGGAACGGGGCCAGCTGAATCGCCCTCGTAGCCGTCTCCTGCCCTCCCACACCCCATGGGTGTCCCGGATCCACATTTGGGATGCTCTATGTAAAGCCCCTTTCACAAGAAGAGGGACGGGGAAGCATAAATAAGGCGTCTGTCCAGTGCATCTTTCCCGTAACACAGAGCTTCCAGAGAGCTGCTGTGACCCCAGACCCAGGAGGCTACTCCGCCAAAGCTCGGTAGGGTATGGCAGGAGTACGGCGCTCGGGGCTCAGGCGGTGAAGCAGGTTCCTACCGCAAGGCGGTAAGGCGGGAGCCGGGACCGAACCGCCGTTCCGGTCTCACGACGGAGAAGGAGGTGGTGCCGGCAGCAGCGGGGCCGTCCCACCGCCCAGGGGCGGGCCCCGCGCTCTCCCCACCCCGCTACGGGCTCCGGGCCCGCCGCCGCTGCCATGGAGGCGCAGAAGGAGAACCGCCCGCAGGCCGCCCCGAATGAGGCATCGGCACCGCCCGCCG
>JASSUY010032946.1:0-14312 GCA_032466535.1 Forpus xanthops
AGTCCGTTTCTTTCTTATGTGTGGACAATGCTGCATTTTGAATTTAATTCCCAATTACATTTCCTAATTATTCCACACAAGCAACTTCAGAATTCAAGGAACACCTGAAAATGAAAACAGAGTGAGAAGTGATATTTGAAAATACAAGTATGAGGGCAGATTGCATTTTCAAAGCCCTATAATGCCAAAATTCCTACTGGTTTTAATGTTGGCGGAAAATAATTTTCCAGATTCTTTAATTTCTTGAAATTCCAGCCATTAATTGTCCATATAGGATTGAAATTCAGCTCAGTCTCCTGAGCTCTTTCCTTACAAAGCAATTTTTTGTGTGCTAAAGGTATGGTTGGGAAAAAATTTCAAAGAGAAATCACTTAAAGGTTTCATCCTTTAAAACAGTTATACTGTCTAGGATATTTCCACAAATTCTAACATGTTCAATATTTACATGCAGCATCTTTTATTTCAAAGTTCTTTACTGTGAGGGTGGTAAGGCACTGGAACATGTTACCCAAAGTGATAAATGTGCCAGCCCTGTCAGCGTTCATGGTCAGGCTGGACAGGACCTTGGGTGACATGGTCTAGTGCCCATGGCAGGGAGGTGGTTGGAACTGGATGATTTTAAGGTCCTTTTCAACCCAAATAATTCTATGATTCTACACAATATAAATTAGTGTTACTTTATTGAATTATATATAATGCACCAATCAGGCAGTTAGATGTAGATCTTAAAATATCAGACAGCTTTGGTTTGGAAGGGACCTTCAGATGTCACCTGTTCCATCCTCCTCCCCCTCCCCTGCAATGAGCAGGGGCATCTTCAACTAGGTCAGGGTAATAAGGCTCAAAAGCAATGTTACAGTAAATAAATCATGCAGGTTTCATTTTTAGCTCTTCCTTGACCATGAGTTTTACCACGTATTTTCAATGCCTATGGACACCTCTCAACAGGAATAGAATTTGTCTTACAGATATGATACGCTTTCTTTCTAAAATAATGCTCTGAATTTTAGATAAAAGCTTTGCATTATAAATGTACAAAGCATTCTGCCAGGGAGTGTAATAAATCTGCCTTCAAATATCACTCTGATGTATAATGTATAACAAAAAAAGAATAGAATCGTTTCAAAAGAAATAGGCACTTTTCCATCTTACTCTCTTTTAATTTTTCTTAACCCTTCAAAATGTGGACAGCCAGTTCCCAATCAGAGCTAGTAAAATGGGAAAGCACTGCATTTAACTTCCTAAATTTAACAGGGATCCTTAAATAACAAAGATTAGCCACGCTTAAGAAAGAAGAGAAAAAAATTCCTTTTTTGAGTACAATGACTGCACTCATTTCATGGTGAAGTCATCCCTTTATTTCATAGTTCATTCACTGCCATTCCTTTCAAAATGTCACCCTTTCAAAATATAAGAAAACAAAAAACCTGAAATGATCCTGTGACGGCTTTCAGATACTATACTCTTGAGATATCTTTTATCTTATTTTTTCATACTGTACATGCAGGGCTTTTGTTTCTGAAGTTATTTGCAGGCAGGTTTATTTTTCAGGTTAGATAAGCCATGTAATAAAAAAATGGACCATAACCATCTTTTTAATGTTGGAAAGCTGTGGTTTAGATTCAACTCTGCTCCTCTACAAGCAAGAGTTTAAGCAAGTATTGCAGTAAGAGGGAAGATTTTACTTTCTTAACATAGTACAATTTTGTTTCCAGCAGCAAAATAAGATAGGATTTCAAAGGGAATTTGAACAGGAACTAAGGGATCTAGGCAATCAAAGCTATTTAATTCCAGAGAAGTTGGAAATCCAGTCTATGAGAATATTTCATGTCATTATCTACGCTGTTCTCACATAGAAATTCTAAAGCCATAAAATCTCACTGCCCGTTGTTACATCTTATGAAACAAAATAAATATTGATAAAAATGCTCTTCTATAAAACATATAGTCTATTGAATATTTGACACATATAATGTAGCCATAGTTTTATTGCAAAAACAGGCAAAGAAATAGTGATATAGAAGAATTATAGGCACGGTTTTGTACCTTTTAAGTAAGTAATTCTTATGTGTACAAGCAGCCTTATTAATACTGATGTAATTACTTGTGTGAAAAACGACTACTGTGTAAGTAGTCTTACTAACAAGTAAAGGCTGCAGGAGTAGATCATATATGACTTGCCCACATAGGGACTTTATTGCAAAGTTAAGAATAGCAGCAAGTTTACTGCCTATTCCACTGCTTTGATTCCAGGATTAAAATTCTTGCCATGGCAATAAAATGCAGAAATAGGAAAAAGCAGATAACAGTGTAAGGAAATATTCAAACTCAGGTCTTGAGTTCTTATTTGTGGGAGTAATCCCCTTTTCTCTCATTGAAGTGTTTTCATTAGTAGAGAACTACTGTGAGGGTGGTGAGGCAATGACACAGATTGTCCATAGAAGCTGCGCCTGGCGCATACCTGGCAGTGTTCAAGGCCAGGTTGGAAGGGGCTTGTAGCAACCTGGTCTAGTGGAAGGTGACCCTGCCCATGGCAGGGGGTTGAACTAGATGACATTTAAGGTCCCTTCCAACCGAAGCCATTCTGTGATTCTATAAAATCTGCAGAAATTACTGAGTTCTTAATGAAACAAATTCTTGACTGCATTTTTTTTTCACTATTTTGTTTCTCTTTTTTTCCTGTTAATAAAATTAGTCTTATGTATTTCCTCCTTTTAACACTGGTAAAGAGGAAAACTATTCTATGATTCTATGAAAAAATGTGCTATTTTAATATAATATACAATTCATTGTATGCATTAAAGTATGCATGTCCTCTATTTCAAAAAGCAGGTTTTGAATAATTCATGAAAAAAAGTAATTTACATCAATAAAAAAACAGCTTTGTGAAATTCGCAGGAAAAATCATTTTGGAATGTGCGGAATGGCCAGAAGAACCAACATTTTAATTCTCTACGTTCCTTTTATTTTAGTATTTATTTCTCTCTCTGCCCCAAACATTTCTGAGAGTATATACTTTAATTTTACATTGTCTGTATCTAATATGCATGAACGTTTGTGCATCATAATCCATACTAATGCTATTTATAAAATTTGTAACACCAGCAGCATATATCAAAGGTAGAACAGAAGTGATAAAGTGAATTTTGTGTATGAAAATGCGCAGGATTTCTACAAATATTGATGATGGAGGATAAACCAAGCAAGCTGAACTCTAAATCTGTGGGACTGCTACAGTCAGCTGACTTATTCGTAAAAATTGACAAATTTTGAAAGTAAAACATGTGTTGTCCCATGTTGACTTTCAGATACTCTGAACCATCCTAATATCCTTGACTACAGACGCACTGATAATTCCTTGAAAAATGTAGTTGCTTCTGAGGAATGTAGACTTTCCTATCACTATGGTTATTATTTCACCTTGTGAAAATCAGAAATTAAACTGCTGCCACCTACATTGGCTATTGTCTTGATTACTAGATGCTGTCATTTTATAAATAAGTGTTTTTTCCTACTTTGTGCTTCTTGTTTCATATGGATTTCTCAGTATGAATATTTCCTTTTACTGGATTATCCTATTACCAGAACAGGAATCATGACTTCCCAAAGAAAATTAACAGAATTCAATAGAAACATTTGTATTGACAGTAGTGGTGACAAAATCACCAGCTTTTCTGTGTGTGCAGAAAGAGTAAGTTAGCTGCTAATAAAGCAGATAGATTGCAGATTACTATTATGTATTATCGACCAGTTTATTACTGATCTTCAAAATGTCTTTAATTCATACCATTTGTATTTCCTAAGCAGAGGACATAAGGAAAGCTTCATAACAGGAGTCTCTTAATTCTGTACATGTTTAAGGTGCCTAGAATAGTATCTATCTGATTGCATTCTGTAGTCTAATTGTAGTCAACGGATGTCCTTAATAGCATTTGCCAACTGCTAATTTTGCCTTATGGTTCTTTACTTGTAATCTTAGCAAACAAAATCAGTGACTCTTCCTGTTTAATTCTGAATAATGCTCTTTGCATAATATGTTTGAGGAAATTCATCACATGAATATTTCTTCGACTGACTACATTATCCTAAATAAATTAGGATATATATGTTTTTACTGTAGAAGTATATACTTAAAGAAAATGGGGGACATCTGAAATATGAAAAGGATTATTCACATGCATATTTGTTGCATATTCTGCCACAGGTTAGCATATTTATCTTATAAATGCTTTGCTCCCTTCCCTGATCAGAATGAGAGGTTGTACAAATAGCATATAAGCTATCGTCTACATGAATTACTCTTAACACTATGCAAGTGAGAAGTCCCAAAGACTGCATATTTGAAAGATTTATGTCTTGGACTTGGAAGGGATCATATTTATTCATTTTTAAATTCATGTTAGATATACATCTCTCCTACACTGCATAAAGAGACCTATATGTTAAATAAGCAATGCAAAATCAGATTTGCGCAAGTGAAAATTAGGCCCAAAATGGCTGTTGAGCCAGGTTCTGATCATTTACACCAGTGTTACAGCTCTGTAGCCCAAGTCTAATTAGCAGAGTTAATCATGATTGACCAGTCTCCTTGAAAGGAGGTGTTCCACATTCTCTCCTGCAAGCAGTAAGACTTAGAGCTGTGAAATGGTACAGACATGTGATCAGCTCCCTGATCATAAGGCCAGGCCTGACTCCAATGAAATTGGAGGCTGCTGCCAAGGAGCTTAGTGTGGTCAGGTCCTGGGCATTGCGCCACTGGAAAATAGCCATATTGGATTTCTGTTCTGCTGTCCCAGCTCACCCCACATGTTGGAAGGAGGCATGGAAATGCAGAGCCCAGCTGTAGTGCAGATGCATCCCTCAGATGCATGATCTCTGGAATACTTGTTCCTGGGATATAGCACAAAGGGACCAAAACCCAGCTTCTAAACTTGTTTTTCTAAACCAAGTTAGCTTATGAATGGAAAGGGAGAAGCAAAAATAGACAAAAGTAGAAATAAAGTGGCTGTTCAGAATACAGAAACTTAGACACCTGAGCAAAAAATTCCCTGTGCTGTAAATGGGAAGACAAGGTCCAATACAAAGGTCGATAAAGAGCTGGGATCAGACCTAGGAGATCCAGTTCCAGTTTGCCCTAGTTTATCATCCCTATCAGGATCTTTTAGAAGTGATGGATGCAAGACACCCCTTTTTGTATCATGTGACACTTTTCTTGGTGTCTGCATTTCTTCATGCATTTCTAGTACTGGTAAATGAAGTTGATAACCCGTTTTTTATTTAAAATTTCACGTTTTTATTGGATCAACATAAGTTTGTGTGATATTAAAAGTCTTTTAAAATTCTGACTTTTTATGTCTTTAATTATAAGCTTATTGTATTTTAATTAAAAATACTAAAAGAGGACTTGACCTGCAAGCAAACTTTTTAACTTTAAAGTGTCTGGTGTTTTGATAGCTTATAATCTCTTTCCAATTCTTTCCTTAGTAAGCAATTGCTTGAAATGAATAAAAAAAACATTTGTTTTCTACAAACCAACATTTTTATAATGAGAGAAAATTGAAAATTTCCCAGCCAGTTCTAAATTTAAACAACTTATTTTTTCTGTGCTTGCAGTTCTTTTGTTTCTGTCTTCTTCAAACACTGTACCAAATTAGTTTACAGAAAGAAATACTGGGAAAAGGAATAAATAGTGGTATAATGGTGGAAAATAATCATAAAATCAACATTTTAGTCAAGCTTCGGTGACTAATACACACAATGCACACCTGAGACTCAGAAGTAAACATGTAGCTGTTTTCCAAGTACCATGTGACCTACACGCATGATTAAATTAACTTTAAAGACTTAACATGAGGTTGCTTGTGAGGTCAAGCAAGTTTGAAGTTCAGAACTATTTTTAAAACGTAATCTGTTTTACCAGAACACACACACATCCCCTGTATTATTTCTCTCTTCACTTATTTAGCAGAAAAAATCCAAGAGAAATGAAATTGTGACTTCATTGTATAATCACTGTCATGAGTTATGCTTCCCTCCAACAGGTAATTTTTCATAAGCAGAATAAAAAAGGTTAACTTGGATGCCTTTTTTGTCATAAGGGTTCATAAGCAGGTTTATACACTGTGTACTTCATTTGGACACTTATTCATATGTTGCATCCCACAGCCAATCCAAATTAGTATCAACAGAGAGGGAAGAATACCACACAGAATGTAGAGCTGCCTATAAAACACTTTAATATGGCGAGGAAGGTTACTGACTGTATACCCTGCTTGCTATTTTGAGTAATTAAGAAAATTAACTTCGGACATGGCCACAGCTGCTCCAGGCTCATGATATGCAGACCCATCTTTTTCACTTGAACAATTTGTGCAGGCCAGTGCTTAGCCTCAGAGCCAAGCATACAGCTCCCAACCTTACCACAAGAAAATAAATGATCTGCATTACAGTCAGCTTTAAATTTGCCAGAGAGACTCAGTCTGATACAAAAGGTCAGGAAAGGAAGGATATTCTATGTGATACAGAAGCTTTTGACATAGTAGTTTCTCTTCACAAAAGAGCAATCCTTTGATGATTCTTATAAATTCAAAATGCTACCAGAGCACAGCATTCTTAATATCAAATTTCAGCTCTACATTGCCAGCCATGTTTATGTAGCCATGAGGTATTTCACAAAAAAAATTAAAAAAGGCATTTTAATGGAGCCAAAATCAGAGCCAGTATACCCTAAGGAGCTTGGCATCATATATGAACTTTTATGCATATGCCTTCTAAGTGTATCAAAAATTATTGCTAGTGACAATGAACAGCTCCAACAATGACTAAAGGATGAAGCAGTAAGTGTCTACTGAATGAAAAAAAAAAGACTCTGGGTGAGCCAGAAAGGAAGGAGAGTGAATTTTAAATTAAAGGGCAGAATCAGCAGTGAGATGTTGGATATGGAATAAAGAGCCATTAGGTTTGTGTTTTCTGTACACATAAAAGCTTAGTCACTCAGTAGCAGAAACTTTGGTTCCTACCAGAAGGGGGGACATGCCCACTTTCAGGCAAACCCATCTGCCATAACACCTGTGAAGGCTGCTCAGATCTGTGCTGGTGAGTCTAGTATTACTACTGTCAGGGTCACAACTTGTACAAGAGAAACTGAGAAATTTAATTCTCAAGAAGGTAAAAGGCATGTTGTGGAATTTTCAGGAGGACACAATTATTTGATTCTTGCTGAACGCCACTGCAGTTATTGTACATACTTAAATACTATTAGGAAACCACAAAACCATAAATCTCTAGTCATCCAGCTACCTGAAAACATTTGGTTCTCAAACCCTAGAGTTGCTTAAGAGAGAGATTCAAGCAAACTCAGTGAGCAGCTTTGAAATCAGGGAAAAAAAAAAAAAAAGTCACTAACTTTCTTAGCAGAATAAATTTTTCTGTGTCATATTATGGCATATCCTCTATTGCACAGCCATTTCTGAAAAAGCTTACGATAACCAATGCACAAAAAATATTATTATTGACTCAGGAGAAACACATTTTAAAAAATTCAGGACAAAGTATTTAGGCTAATAACATTTCTGAACAGCTTATTTGGGAGAAACATACCTGTACACATTTGGCAAGCATGCTATACTGCATCTATATAAAAAAAAAGAGCAAGAACAAGCAAAGTGTTACATGATATTAAATAAGATCAGATGCTGTTCTTGAATAATGCATTTAACTACACTTGTTACAATTCAGAACTAAAAAAAATAATTATTAACCAATTATATATAAAATATTAAATATTTAACCAAATTTAAACAAGATGTTAGCAATGAAAGACTGATTTCATAAACATGTTGAAAAGAAAGCCATCAGAGAAAAAAAAAAGGAAACAATAACCTACAAACAAACCAAAACCCCCAAACTTGAGGATGATAATTGAGAACATCTCATTGAGAGCACAGGCAACAGAGCACAAAACATTGTACACCAAATCGAATGTATTTCAGCCTACAGTGTATATGGATGGCTATTTTGATTTAGGATATTGTTCTTTTAAGTGTTATTACAGTGAGTAATCTCTACATTACAAGCCCTGAAGCTGAGGTGGGGCAACTGTGGTTATTCTGGCAGGTTAGGACAACCAAATCTTAGGCAAATATCAGGAATTAGGACAGCCCTTGATCAGTCGATGCTGGAGAATGGTGGAATGTCTTTCTAGTTACGCTGCCAAACAGGGCAGGAAGTGTCAGAGTGCTATAAAAAGGGGAAACATTTACATTTAAGTCTTCTGCTAGGGTAGAAAAAGCCTGCTTTCTAGGCCTCTGTGTCATTTCCTACTTCATAAATGCTTTTGCATAGCACATAACAAATGCGAAGTACCACCAAAATTCCATTAACTTATTTCAGCTTCAGGATTAGAGGAATATGCAAATGCAAGATGTTATTTTAATTCCAAAGCTGAGCATTCCTGTGTAACCAGCTATGAGGCAGTATCTCTTATCAGTCATACAGAAAATCCTGACTTACCTGACCATCTTCTATCCATCATAGATATACAAACCTGAAACTAGCATGAGGATGTAGAATGTAGCTCTACTCTCGTGTAGGATGTCACATTGTTCCACTCCTAACCATCATTTATTTTATGCAATAAAATTGAGACAAATTTCAGACAATACCTTAGCCACCTGATTATATTCAAGCTGGCTGGCCTGTGCAGGCCGTGCAGTCATGATAATTTCATGAAGCCTTAAAAACAGCTACCTGTTTTAACAACTTTATAGATTTGTCCAAGAAACATCTCAGTAGCTTGTTTTCAAATTAACCTTGAGTGTATATATCAAGGCAATATTCCAGTATGATTCAAATCTCCAAACTATTTTACTTTTTGATATGGAAAAGACAAAATTAAGATAGCTTTGCTTGTTTGGGATAGATGAAATTAAGAATTAATATTACAGCGATATAAATTTTATTCTTCACGTATTTTCAGATACAGGGGGATTTGTGTAGCCCTTTTACATTTTTTTTTTTAAAGGACATTTGGGAAGTTCATCAGCTTCATCCCTTTGAGGGTGGTGAGACACTGGCACAGGTTACCCAGAGAAGCTGTGGCTGCCCATCCCTGGCAGTGTTCGAGGCCAGGTTGGACAGGGCTTGGAGCACTCTGATCTAGTGGAAGATGTCCCTGCCCATGCCAAGAGGCTGGAACTGGATGAGCTTTAAGGCCCCTTCCAACCCAAACATTTTGTGATTCTATGGTTTTATGATTCTATATATTGGTGTTCCACACAGAGCATGGTGATGGTCTCCACATTCAGCCAGTCCTGACTGAGCCACAAGTACATGTGAACTGACGGCAGGTATGCCCAGAGAGGTGTCAAACCTGAAATGGATCCAAAGAAAGTCAGTTAGCACTGATTGAGCTATGTGATGCTTACCCTGTTTTAAGCAGTGAAAACTGGATAGAGTAGCAGTACATCAACACAAACTGTGCACCATAAATCAAGAAATACTTGAGATACAGCTGGCACGCAGCCAGTATTCAAACTTCAGCATTCTGACTTGTCAAGTGGAATAGCACATTAATGACTTTTTTTTCACTTCTGCATCAGATAAACAGTTAATTTGACAAAATCAAGCCTTTAATATAAAAGACGTTTCCTATGGTTTGAATTTTCACAGTGCTCTTGCTTATATTTTTGGTTACACTGTGAGATTTATACTGGTTTAATACAGTTATTGATGTTTTTCTTCTAATGTCATTTATTTTTCTCACTATCTTCTTGTTGTTTGAAGCTGCTCTATTAATACTGAAATGTATTTTTCCTAATCTTTTGAATTCAAAACTGTAATCACAGTGTGTTGTTTCCTGTCTCCCTTTCTCTGTAGCTGCTTTTCATGGGTTTCACTCCCTTAATGCTGCTGCTGCTAGAGAGAGGGATTTAAAGAGACAGATAAGACAGCACTCCGACCAATTATTTCTACTGCCTGTGTACTTTCTACCCATGTTTCAGACATGTTTTTTTATTTTTCCTCTTAAGCTGTTCAAATCACTTTATATTCATAAGAAGAAGCGTTAGGCAGAACATTTTTTAACCACAGTATGTTATGATGTCTTCAAATTGTATTTCTTCCTTGTGTAGATAGATACTGGAGTGTTGGGAGCAATTAACATAACTCAGAGAACTAATTTCCTGTGGTTCTTTAACTCTGTATTTATGGCTTTCAAAAGAGTGGATCTGTCCTCTAAGGATTAGTACAGTCTATAAATTTTAGTTGTCTTTCTATTTTTTAAGGAATTAAGATAAGAAAAATTCAGTGGCTTCGGGAAATCACAGAGGAAAAAAAAAACAAACATGTTTTGTGTAAAGTTTTATTCTTTTTTCTACTTTACACGCCACTTTTAGGTTATGTTGCAGAACTATTTAGGCATCTCCTTGGTAGCTGGGTCTGTCACATACCTTTCTATCCGTCTTCATGAGCCTTTTGAGCTGTATTTGCTGACCTAGCACGAGCCCATGATCCAGCTGCAGCCCTGCAGCCAAAGTTAATGGGAACCATCACAAGTCTCAAGGAAGGTATTGAGGGCAAGAGCATTCTGGGCTCCTTCGGTTGCATGGGGTCAAACGCACTGCCGCTGGGGTTTACCACCACAATTAGCCCATTTAGGGGTAGTTTGGATCCCACTGTTATGAGGCTCTGGGACGCTAATTGCTTTTAACGCTTGTTAAGAGGCTAAACATGGATCCTACTAGTCGCCATTTCAGTCCAGCCTGGAGCCTTCAGACCTAGTTTCCTCCCTGTTCATGGCTGGAGCTTTCTCACCACCTGGCCAAGCTCGGGCGCTGCCATGAGGATAAGTCGACGGTGGCCCTTGTCAGGTATCTTGTGTACAGGGGGGCCGGATCGATGAACAGAGGAGGACTGCGGGGATGCTTTTCGATTTCAAGCAAGCAGGTTGCTGGTGAGGGGCTGTCTTGGGCAATGTGCCCGCGGCAGCAACCAGCCAAAGTCTGGCTTCCACGTCGGGCTGTGCCACCTGTTGGTGTGGATCTGGGAGGCTGCCGCATCTATGGAAGGGAGAAGCTTAGACACCAACCGAGAGCTTCATCATACAGCAAGTGGGTGTACTACCACCTCAACCGAGTATAAGATGTGTGGTTATTGGGTTTGTTTGGTTTTAAGCTGCATGCTCTAGTGTTCTTTCCAATCTCCATTCAAGCCCCAGCCTCACACTCCCTGAAGGTGGTGGGAAAGGTCACGCTGGACAAGGAAGGACCTCTAAAGAAATGAAGTTTAAATTCTGTCTTGAAACGCTTATCCTTTCTGTACCTTCTTCCACAAAATGTCAAAATCCCTAACCAAACACAAGCCCAAATCCTGAAAACAGATATAATACTGTGACAATTATTTAAAGAAAAAAAAAATATCATCTGGTTAAGTTCTTAAATTTAATTCCTTGATGGAATGTGTCTTAGGGAGACCTTTTGTTTGGCTATTCATCATTTAGAGCTCATTTCACTGGGATCTGTTTATTTAGCTTCATCTCTGGCATCTGGAGCTGCCACCAGTTGGTATCTGTGCTCTACTGCAAGAATAGATGCAAATGCAAGGAGTACCTTTGAGCACTATGGTCAGGGTGTTTTGAAAATGATGTGTAGACCATGTCCTCCACATCATGATATCTTTACATTCTATAGCAAGTAAACCTATTACACATAAAGGTAAGTTTTAATGCACTTTGGCTGTCTTCTAATGTAACTTGGCAATGAAAATATTAAGATTACTAACACAAGGGAATTTTGCAAACTGTGATTAGAGTTTATAGTTGGGACACCTCTTCCTTTATTATACTTGTAAAATGGTTTAAGATTTCTTTTTTGTGCTTCTCTGCAGTTGGCTTTGCAGGCTAAGGGTCTTGATTACTCTTCAGGTGAATGTAGCTGGTGTGAATAGGAAACACTGGGGACATGGTATGTTTAGACACAAAAAAGGTCAAATTGGAGTGAAAGGGTCAACATAAATATGCTTGGTTTGGAAACTTGCCATCATGGTTGAAGTACTCCTCAATCGACAAGAAAAAATGTTTGTTAGCTGTCTGCAGTAGATACAATACACACTGTATCACTGTTTTCGTCTTTGTAAGGGGCAACAACAGCTACTGATAAGGAAATAAATGTTTCAGTAAACCTCTGAAGATCTTATCAGGTCATTGGCAAAATAACTTTTTCTTCTGATGTAATCATATTTTCTTATTAATGAAATTGTTCTACATGTAGAGTAGAAGAATGTTCTCGTATAGAATGAGTAGATTTCATCTATATTTCAGGCCGTGTGGAAAAAGGGAGAAAGTGGCTTGGAATAAAAGGAGTTTTCCCCTGTAAATTACCTGTGCTGTGCTAGTTAACAGATAAGTCTCTATGTTTATACATGGAAAGCATACAGTGGTATAAGTCATGAGAGCCAAAATGGTTAAAATTCTATCATATCCAATGGTGAAATGGAGTTGAGGCTTTCTACAGGGCTGCATGGAATCTTGTGATTCTGTGCTCTGTATGTAGGTGCATGAGTGGTGATGCAGATCATAGCAATCACTGGAAGACTTCAGGGGCAAACTGAGGGTGTTTGCTTATTTTCATCTCTTATGCTTAGATCCTGCTTAGAGAGCCACAACATATTAGTGGACTTGGAAAGTTTGATTCTCTGAAGAATCAGTGGCTAATTGCTTGTTTACTGAATGGGGAAAAGATGTGTGGGCCTGTTACACATGCTGTTATGCTGCAGTGATGTTCTTGGAATTCTCAGATTCACGGATATATTTTTTTTTTCATTTGTCAAAGGAATTGTTTTGGTATGTGATTAGGTTGTCAGACCCTAAGACCTCACTTTTTTCAGTCCTGTTTCTGAGGCCTATCCTGTAATTATGGAAACTAGAAACAGATGCCTTCAGAGAGCTTGAACTCCCTCTTTGTAATTCTGTCATCCTCTTGCATGTGCTTATTACTTTGCTTCTAGTCAGAAGACATATGCATTATGAATTAGAGTTACTAGACTAGCATGAGCGTATGTGATGGTGCCTATAAACCAGTGGAAAATCTTGTGGAAATTGGATGGTGCCTCAGCTCACAGTTCGTATGCTGGATGCTATAGCTCTGTGTCTGAAGTGGAGACTTACGTAAGAGCACTGGCAGTGAGACAGATTTGGTGAGAGTCTTGAAAGTCAAATGAAGAAGATGAAGTGTGGAAGGTACAGAAGGCTTCTGCAAGCAGTTATGTGGCCCAGCAAGAATGGGCAGGGAAGGGTGATTTTAAGGAAGTCAGCTGTCCTAATTGCAGCTCAACTTATGGACAGTCTGAGGTTTACTAATTATGGATTCTTATTTTTACTTTATATCTTCTTATGTATGATTCTGGTTGCTTTCTGCATATGAAATTGACTCAAGCGCTGTTCTACAGGCTCTGTATCCAGGCTTAGAATGGTAAACCAAACAAATACCTTATGAGGTCCTGCATTTTAACTAAATGGCAAAGAAAAAACTTGCTGTCTCTGTAGCACTTGATGTCTTTCTCCTGTTGAATGTTACGCTTTATATAGATGAAAGCACATTCACTGAAGCAATGAATAATGTTAGTTGATCTGAAGCTATGGTTTTAATGAGTAAACCTTTCTTGGAAAAAAGGTTGTCCAGTCTCACTAGAAATACAGCTGTGATAAACCCAGGCAACTAGAGCTTCCTGTGATGAGCTTCTCTTGTGATGAGTTGCCATGAAATGGGGATTAAAAGGAGAAGAGCTGAGGGTATTTTTTATTTACTCTGATAGGAAAATTAACTCAACATCAATCCTGAATCTCAGTATTTGCCATTTGTTAGATTGTTGAGTCTCTGCAGAACCCCATGAGGTTCAATAAGTCTCTCTGTGGGAGCCCAGCTATCTGCCTTTGCTGGATCTTGGATCTAGACAGTCTCCTTAGGATGCCTGCTGTTTTCTCAGGGTGAATCATTACCTACCCCTATCCTAACTCTTCCTCTCATGGATCTGAAGAGGGCTCACATGGAGATCAGGAGTGGTCTCTTTTGTGATGCCAGAAATATAAAACCTGCAGAGAGGTTGAAGAGGTGGGGTTCAAATGTGGTTTTTATTATAGATAGTTATGGTTTAAGCCTAGTTGGCAACTCAGCCACGCAGCCCTCACTCACTCTGCCCCTTCCTCTCCTTCAGCTCCCGGAGGGATGGGGAGGAGAATTCAAAGAATGTAACTCCCATAGGTTGAGATAAGAACAGTCCAGTAACTAAGGTATAACACAAACCACTGCTGCTACCAC
>JASSUY010032947.1:0-10070 GCA_032466535.1 Forpus xanthops
CTGAAAATCCATAACACAGTGCTACACCAGCTACTGCTTAAAGAAAAATGACTGCTGCTGCTGAACCCATGACAGGTCTCTAGGAGGAAGCAGCAGAGCCTCAGAAAAGCCATGGACTTTGTGTTTTAGCAGACTGATAGCTGCTGTTGAACACATGGTCCTACAAGCAGAGCTGGTCTCATGCTCAGCAGTGGTGCTGTTTGAGCTAGGTAGGAGGTTCATCCAGTTGGCTCAGAGCAGTTGGATGAGTGTGTTGTTAGACTGGTGTTTTCACTGGTGTGTGAGGTTGCCAGCAGTGCTGAGCAGGTCTCTCCAGTGGTGCTGGGAAAACTGGCTTGTCAAAAAGTGCTCTGAAAGCAAGTGGAGATACAGTGCTGCTTCCCTAACCTTCATCCCCACGTGCCTCCTGGCATGGCAATTTTCAGGTAATCTCTTGCTTCCCAACTTTGTGAGCAGTTTCAGAGCTGAAACAACCAATTTGTGCCAGTTCTGCGTGTGCTGAGCACCCTTTCCCTTGTCAGCATGATAGGCTTGGTGAAGCAAGGGGACTTCTGCAGCCTGCTTGGAGCCTCCTGGCACTATTTCAAATAAAAGAATGCCCTGGTGGGAACTTCCAGGGAGTGAGTTCATGGAGGTCTTCAAACACTGTGGAGCCCTCCAGGATAAAAAAAAAAAAACCAAACCTGTCCTAGCAGTTTATAACATATTGTTAGAAATGGAGTTCAGTGTACTTGTGTGTGTTAGTGGCTAAGCTGCAGCTTGGGCCGTGAAATGAAGTTCTTGGGCTACCAAGAGGGGCTGTGTTCCTGCAGTTTGTACTCACGTGCCTTTCTGCTGCATTTCTCTTCCTAGGATGGGCCTGGCTTCTACACCAGCAGGTGCCTGGGACCGATGCTGGCAGAAGTGGTCCGAGTTCTCCAGGTGTGTATCCCATCAGCTGCTGAGCCTCTGCCAAATAGTCATGTAAACTCTGCTTCTTCCTTACCCTCGATCAGGTTGACCCCAGCCCTGGCCAGGAAGGGGATGAGTAACCAGCCCCAGTCCTTGTGGTTGTCTCCAGCCCACTATTGGCTGAGCTGTGGTCTAATGGGACGGGGTAACAAGGGTCTCTCCTCCTTACACAGCATCAGGTAGAATCAGGAGTGGTGTGAGCACGATGACACTGCTCCTGTCAGTCACCAGATGGCTAATGGGACTGGTTGCAGTCCATGGCCCCAGATGAGCAAGGATTTCTGCCCCACACTGATCTCGGGACTCCCACAGAGATACCATTGCTTCCCTTTCTATTTCTGCAGGAGGGCATTGACCCAAAGAAAATAGACACCATCTCTACAGCCTTTGGCTTTCCTGTGGGTGCTGCCACATTGATTGATGAGGTGGGTGTAGATGTGGCTGCACACGTGGCTGAGGACCTTGGCAAGGCCTTTGGCGAGCGCTTTGGAGGAGGCAGCATCGATTTGTTGAAGCTCATGGTGCAAAAAGGCTTCTTAGGTGAGACACTAGGCTGTTTTAGTCTTAACATATTTTGCCTTTGTGCAAGGAAATGCACTGGTATCTGTCAGCTTCTTCTGCCTTCAGGGGTGAGCAGCCATAAAGGGCCCAGGGAATGGGTCTGGAATCCCTCCCAGCTGTACCCTGGGGTAGACCTTTGCCTGGAACTAAACCTTCTTTTGCAGAACCAGTAGCAGCTGGCAGAGCTGATGCCCAAAGCAAAGGCAACAGACAAGATCTCGTGAACCTCTGTCGCCCCTATCTGAAACCTGCACTAGTACTCTGGGACACAGAGAACAAGTGGCTGGAAATTAATAAGCTGAGCTTTAGACGTTCCATCCACATGGTAGAAGCTATGCTGCTGGGTGCCAGAGGCAGCTGTGGCTCTGAGAATGCCAAAACAGAGTATCATCCATCAGTGGGACCTGTGCATACCCCGTGATAGCTCTCATCCTCCAGTGACCCATGCTGTGACCAGACTCCTGGCAGGAAGAGTTGCTCTTTAGATCTTGTCATCTCTGTCCCTTGCTCCCAGGGTCCTTTTGTTGCTCTAGCCACAGAAATTGTGGATTTATTTGACTGTCCTCTAGTAGCAGTGAAGACATTAGGGTCTGGCACAGTGGCAACGTCTTGTCAAGGATTTGGCTGAGTGTGGGACCTCTTCACTCTGTCCTTGGTGAGGCAGTAAATGGGCTTGCTATGAAATGCAGAGGAGCTGCCTGTGCTGGAAGGATCTACTTGGGCTAACAGCAGCAGAAGTCACACAATCATCAGTGGCAAAGATGTCAGGAGCAAACAGCATGTGTGGCAGGTTGTGACTGTCTTTTCTTTTTATGCCTGGCAGGTCGTAAGACAGGGAAAGGGTTTTATGTTTACCAGGAGGGGGTGAAGAACAGGAGTGTCAATTCTGGCATGGACGAGATCTTAGCACAGTTCCAAGTGCAAGCTAATCCTGAAGTGTAAGTAGCTCCGCGTGTTTGAGTGGTGGTGTGGGCTGGCTCTCACCCCTGACCTGATCAAATCTTTGCCATTCTTACGTGCCTGCTTTGGTACATGGCACAGTACATAGTCCTTAACTACATGTGGACACCCCCAGTGTGAGAACCCTCCTCTTCCCCTGGCTTTGGAGTGTCTCCCATGCATGCTGGCTTCACATGCTCCTCCCTCCAGCTGCTATTACCTGCACAGCCCTTACAGGCTCTTTCCTTACAGCTGCACTGAGGAGGACATCCAGATGCGCTTGGTGACGAGGTTTGTGAATGAGGCAGCCATGTGCCTGCAGGAAGGGATCCTCAGCAACCCCGTGGAGGGAGATATTGGTGCTGTGTTCGGCTTAGGCTTCCCACCATGCCTGGGAGGTAAGGGGTTTCAGCTGGGCTAGGCTGCATGGCTTGGCTCAAAAGCTTTGCTATGGGCTTGCCTAGTGGCTCTAGCACCAGAGGCAAGGCAGCTGTTAAGGCCAGATTTGAGCCGCAGTCTGACAAGCCCAGTTTCCTTTTCCTACATAAAGCCTGAGCCAGAGAGATTGCTCCAACATTCCCACCCTATGAGAGGTAACAGTGAGCCTGAGAGCTGCTGTCAGATGTTTTGGCAAGGACCCTGTGGAGTTCCTCTACTGGTGCAGCTTTTTAGCAGAGCTGTGGCTGGTGGGGTCAAATGATTCCAGTCAGGTCATTTGCTGTGTCTTCAGGTTTGAATAAGAAGGCAGAGCCTTGCTAGCCCCAACCTTCCTGGGAGAACTTCAAAGGAAGAGCTTTTGCCATGCTTGATAATCATGGGGTGGGGGACTTGCAAAGGCAACATGAGAAAACCCCTGGCTTGCTTTTGTGCAGCCATATGCTGCTTGGTGAAAAATGAGGCTCTGGTGTCTCATCTCTTGCTACTGCTACTTGCCTGGCTGGGCAGGCACACATCCAGCACTGCTGGAGTGCTACTCATGCTGCACATTGAATTCAGAAATTATGCCCCAGGACACAGATAAAGCTGAGCTGACAACCTCAGCCTTGACACACAGCACATTTCAGGCCAAGATACTTGCTGGGCCCAGCCAGGGGCAAAGTACTCCTGGACTCATCTGCAACCTGGCTGGATGGCTGTGGCCATGGATGAGGCATGAGCTGAGTTTCTGATTGCAGCTGAATGGTACCAAGGGCTTTTGAGCATGAGATAAAGCTGCTGCCCCATGCCTCACAATCCCCTCTTTGAGGCAAGGGCACAGTCCCAGCAGTCGAGTGTGTCTGCTCAGTGCAGGTGGGCAGGCAGGGACCAGGTCCTGCATTGCCCTGCTGAGAGCCTGGGGCTCTCCTTTGGAGAAGGATGGATTGGTCAAATCCAGTGCTCTTGCTTCTCACCTCCTTGGTACAGCTGTGTCCCCCCTGTCCCTGCAGGTCCCTTCAGGTACGCAGACTCGTACGGAGCCAGGGAGCTGGTGGACAAGCTGCGCAAGTATGAGGCTGTGTACGGCTGCCAGTTCACACCATGCCAGCTGCTGGTGGACTACGCCAACAACCCCAGCAAGAAATTCCACCAGTGAGCCTGCCCCACACCGCCCGCCCATGACGCACCGACAGCTCGAGCTGAGGCCACCGGCTCTCCAGGGTCACCCCAGTCTGCAGGTTAATCTCCAAAGCACCCAGGGAAGGAAGGAGAGTGGCAGTGGATCACCTCATGGCTTCTACTCATTTCAAGTGCCTTAGCAGCAGCTACTGTGTGTTGGGCATGTCCGTCCTGTGCCAGCATGGGCCTGGTGGCTCCTTGCTGGAAGAGGGAGTTTCTTTTGTGTTCACCTCCATTCTGTGACCTCCAGTGCTCCCCACTGGGCAGGCTGCACCCAGTGTGGCACTGGCCTCGCAGCCTTGCCTTTCCATATACTTCCAACAGAATAAGCCCCCATCTCCTGGGTTTGGACTCCATGCCTATTTCTCCTCCCATCTCACTGGAGCAGCAGCCTCTCAGCACCGAGGAACGGAACTGTTCAAGTCGGAAATAAAGCGTTCAGGCAATCCTCTGGGGTCCTCTTTGCTTTTGCTGGCTGAGCCACCCACCAAGGGGCTGCTGGCCGTTGCTGGAGGCAGTGCAGAACAAAAGCTGCCTCTGTCACCTCTGCCATCAATCAAGGGCTGTGAGGAGCCTCCGGTTCTTTTGTCTGGCCTTGAGCACTGCCGCTGGGGTTATTCTGGCAGATGGACCCGCCTGTAATTGCAAATCGAGCAGCCAAAGACCAGAAGGGTCCCCCATGGGGAGAGCTCAGTTTAAACTAAAAGGCTTTAAATCTCCATGCACCTGTCACTAATTTCAGAGCTTGGCCTGGTCTCACTTTCCTGGGCTTGCTGTGGTGCCACACATTGCCTCCCCAGCTCCAGCCTTTCTCCTGCATCCTGGCAGGGGCTAGGTGATGCCAGTCTCTTCGTGCTGCATCCATGCTTGATCTTGGAGCTTTAGGAGACAAAATTGGGCTGAGACATCTCCTCCTCTCTTTGCTGCCTGCTGGGGGAGGCACAGGACTGCCTGTGCTGCCGGTACCCAGCCTTCAACCCTCCCTGGGAGCTGCAACCCCTGGGACCTGGCTGTGGGAGCAGGGCCAGGAGTTGCCCCATGGAGAGCTGTGCATGTGTGGACTGAGCTGTAGTCATGGGGCTAGGGGTATCTTCCCATTGAGACAGTGGGGTGCTTTTGGCTGGGGGGTGCATCCCTCAGGGTGGGTCTCTGCCTCCCTGCCCCAAGATTAGCTGTGTCCAGCATGCAGGGGAGCTTCCTTTCTGTCCCTGAACTCACCCTGGGATCAAGGCAGTCCAAAGCAGCTCCAGGAGCATCGTCTTCCCAGGCATGGGGTTACAGGTCCCAGGAGATGGGCATGGTGTGCAAGGATGGGAGAGATCCCCAGAGCCTCCTTCCCCACTGACAGCCTCTTTCCCTCACCTCCCCAAGCAAGGGCCTTCTCTGTTTTTCTCCCATACCTTTATTACACTAATCCACAAGGATTAAGTTAAACCAGTCAACGAAAACTCCAGTATTTTCCAGCCCATTTGGGCCAAAATTACTGTCCAGTGTTAAAACAGAAAAGGGGGAGGGCCGGGTGATGGGGTCAAGTGCTGTGGAACCTACAGCCAGTGGGCATTGTCAGGGCACAGCATGGGACAGGAGAGGGGACATCAAACCCATGGTCTGGGTGGCTGCCCAGGGTGTCCCCAGCGTGTGGCTAGATCTTGGGGCGCCAGCCCTTGATGAACTGCATGATCTTCTTCACCTGGAGCTTGGTGAGGCGGAAGTCATCGGCCAGGATCTCCTCGCTGAGCTGCACGAAGATGCTGCCATCGATGCGCTCGCGGGCAAAGAAGCTGACCACGTCCTCGGAGAGGCCGATGAAGCGCAGGCACTTGGACACCTCCTCCAGTGAAAGGCCCGAGAGGTCAGCAGGGGGCAGCCAGGGTGAGCTGTCCCCACTGGGCCGGGGGGCAGCTGGAGGGGCTCCCCCATCACCCCGTGCTGCTGGTGGCACCTCGATGACACCCTGAGCCAGGTAAAGGTGGGTGACACCACCCTCGGCCCCGCGCAGTACAGTAGGAGAGAGCGGGGCTGCCCCATGGATGACGATGCTGTCCCCATCGAAGCCCTTGGGTGGGCGAGGGGGAGGCACTTGTTCCTCGATGGGCACAAAGGGCTCTGGTGAGGAGGAGGAGGATGGGGCAGCAGGGGCCGAGGGCGGCTTGGGCCACTCAGGGCTCTCTGGCCATTCAGCCGGGCCAGCGAAGGGGTTGAGCGCCCCAAAGGGAGCAAAGCGCTTTTGGGGGTGCGGGGGTTTGAGGCGGGGGCAGCTGCGATAGGGCTTCAGGGGGGGCTCAGCCCCTGACAGCGCGGGTGAGCAGCTGCTGCCCACCCCAGCACCCGCCTCAACGTACGCCCAGGGGTCCGACCAGGAGGTCTGGGTAGCGGGGGGCAGCGTGGTGGGGGGCAGCGGGTGCCCAGGGGCCTCCCCGGCCTTGCAGTCACCCCATGTGCAGGGGTAGCAGTAGAGGGAGTAGGCGTCGGGTGAAGGTGAACCGCTGCCGCTCCGCGGGACCGACCTGCTGGAGGAAGAGCAGCATCACCATCACCGCATCCCTGCTGCAGGGACATCCCGTCCTGGGGTGTCCTCCCACCACAACACCCCGACCACACCGGCACCACTCACCCATCTTGGAGCCCCGAGGAATAATAGGAGAGGCTGGGGCTGGGAGAGGGAGCGGGTGCCAGCTTCGAGCAGCGCAGGGGAGCCGGGGGGCTGCAGGGTGCTGGGAGGCGGCCGCCCCTGGGTGGTACAGGGGGGGCGTTCAGCAGCCGACATTCCTCCTTCACCTGGAAGAGGGGTGCACACCATCAGGACACAGTCACCAGCGATGGGAATCTGCCCCTGGGACCCTGTGGCTGGATGGGGTGATGGGGGGAGGTTGGGGTCAAGTAGCCCCAGTCAACCCAGGAAGCTCTGGGTACCAATGGGGAGCTCTGCAGAACTGCGTATCCTATAGTGCCAGAGAGCACAGAGGGTTTGGGGCATCAAACAGAGGTGGGGAGGGACCCCAAAGGCAGGGGACAGCACCCCAGGTAAGAATTTGGGTACCCCATGATGAGGAGGCAAGAGGCTGAAATTTTGCATACCCCATGGTGCAGGGGAGCCCAGAGGGTTTGGTTACCCCACAGTGCTGGGAAGCACAAGAGATTTAGGTACCTTGTGGTGCAGAGAGCCCTGGAGAACCAGAGACTCCATGGTAGAAGGGTGTCCTGAAGATTCAGGGACTCCCTCTGGTGCTGGGGAGCACTGGAGGACTATGTACCCCATGATGCCAGGCAGCACATAGGACTGAACAGAGGCGGGGAGGGACCCCAAGGACAGGAGACAGCACCCCAACACCCCTGCGGGGAGTCCGATTGGCTGTGCCATGGGGCTGGCAGCGTGGCCCTGGGCTGTGCCCCCCTGCCCATGGCACAAGGCTGCTGGTGGGATCGTGCTGGAGGTCACTGCCCGGTTATCCCGGTGCATAACCCTGCTCAGGGCAGCAGGCAGGACCCCAAGCGCATCATTCCCCATCGCTGGGGATAGGAACGTGGCTCTTACCGCCTCCGACTTGGGTGGCACAGGGGGTGGACTACCCCGGCGGGGCTCGTCCCCGGGCACACTGGGGCGGTGCAGGGACCCCAGCGGGGCCACAACCCCGAAGGAGACGAGGTCCTGCCTGCCGGCAGCGCTGCCCGGCTCACAGCAGCCCTCCAGGCCGGGATTGCTCCAGAGCTCCTCGTAGGGGATCTCCAGCGGCTCCTGAGTCCTGAACTCGGGCTCAGCCCAGTCGGGGGTCATGTACTCCCGGTCGGGGTCGGGGAAGTCGGGCAGCGGCGGGCGCGGGGTGCCCTCCGCGATGCCGCGCGGTCCCGGGCAGCGGGCGGAGGGCTCCCGGGGGCTCACAGCGCTGCAGGAGCAGAGGGAGAGGCGCTGCAGGGGTTGGCTGAGCTCCTCGCGGGCACAGGCGGGCAGGCAGAGCCGGAGCCGTCGGGGGCTGGCGCACTCCTCCAGGAAGTCCGGCTTGGCCTCTCGCACGGCCCGCGAGTACTCGTCGGGGTTGAAGCGGTCGTGGCAATACGCGGCGCTGTCCCGCAGCAGCTTCTCCAGCTGCGGGTCCCCCGCCAGCAGCCCCTCGGGCAGCTGGAAGCGGGGCATGTCCGTCAGCAGGAGGAAATGGAAAGGAACCAGCTCGTCCCGGCGGAGGATGCAGCAGAGCACCACGGTCTTGGAGATGATGCTGACCAGCTTGTAGCAGTGTCCCTCGCGGATGGCGTGCAGGTCGTAGGGGTTGCGGGCAGGGCGGCTGGGCACGGCCACGTTGACGGGCAGCCGCACCTTCTCGATGATGCTGCGGATGGTGTGCTCGCCCTCCTGCAGCCGCAGCTCCAGCGGGCTGCGTGTGCTGAAGCGGCCCTTGCACTGGAAGGGCAGGCTGAGGCTCTCGTTGGTGCGGTGGTTCATGCAGATCAGGCAGGGCATCTTGCCCTTCACCTGCCTGGCCCCCGCTGCCGGTGCCGCCTTGCCCAGCTTCCGCAGGAGGGTGTTGAAGCGCGACTTCTCCTTCACGGTCTTGGCACAGAGGATCTCCGCTTGGCCCATCAGCGTCAGCTCATCCCCAGCGTTCAGAGTGAAGTTGTACACCTCGCTGTCCTCGCTGAACTCCCCCGACACCACCTGCCCCGGCACAGCCCCGCCATGGGACCCTGGCACCGTCCCCTGACATCCCACCACTGCTCTGTAATGTGCCACCGCCATCCCCTGGTGTCCCGACACCATCGCTTGCTGGACCACAGTTCTCTCCCGATGTGCCATTACCAACCTCCACTTTCCCTCCACACCCCTCTTTTAATCTCATTGCCATACCCGCATGTCCCACCACTACCTTCGATGTCCCACTGCCATGCCTCGCTGTCCTACTGTCCTCTCCCGATGTCCCACTGACTGCTTTTGTCCCAGCACCTACCCTAATGTCCACCACCATACCCTGATGTCCCGCCAGCAGCCCATGATGTCTCACCACCATCCCCTCATGTCCCACTGTCCTCTCCTGATGTCTCCCCATTGACTCACAATATCCCACTACCATCACCTGATTCTCACCACCACCCCCTGATGTCCCATCACCATTCCTTGCTGTCCCATTTTCCTCTTGTGATGTCCATTATCCCCCCCTCAATGTCCCACCACTGACCCCCAATGTCCCCTGATGTTCCACTACCATTCCCTGCTGCCCCCATACAGACCTTCACACTGAAGGTGATGGCCTCCATGACAAAGATGCGGTCTGGGAAGATGCTGGCCACCTCCTCCACGCTGTTGAAGTACTGCACGGGCTCACGGATGTCCCGGTCCTGGTCCAGCAGCTTGAACTTCCCTGTATGGGACAGCCAACCGCAGGGTGGTGAGAGGAGCCCACCTCCAGCGCTTGGCCCAGCCCAGCCCTTCACTGGGGGGCAGTCACCCTTGAGGACATCCTGGGGTCTCCATCACATTCTGGGGGGGGGACACATTCTGTGGCCTTCACCCCGGGGTGTCCAAGTGCTGCACAGGGACACCATAGCAGCCCCCATAGCTCTGCCCCACATACACTGCCTCAGGCAATGCTATTCCAGCATCGCTGGAGCTGCAGGAGCCACCCCACAGCAGCCACAGACACTCCCCATAGATGGAGGAACCCACCCAGGGCAGGGCCAGCGGAGCCCCCATTGCCCCTCCATTGCCTGAGCCCCACCAGGGCCCTGTGACCCCCCCTCCTGCCTTGGGTGGGAGATGCGGTACGGGGCTGGGCACGGGGGGCAGCAGCAGAGGCAGAGACTGAAGCAGCAAAGCTGCAGCGCCTCGGCGGGGACGGACCTGAGGGGAATATTAATCCCCGGCCCCGGCTCCAGCGCCAGCCCGTGCCAAGCGGTGCTGGGGCCGCCGTGATGGGGCACGGGGCTCGGGGGAGGCTGCACATGCCGGGGCAGCTCCAGCACGGCCAAGCCCCCTCGAATCAGGGTAACACAGTGGGGGGGGGGGGGGGGGGGGGGGGGGGGGGGGGGGGGGG
>JASSUY010032949.1:0-16274 GCA_032466535.1 Forpus xanthops
TCCCCTCCTCCCTGGCAGAGCATGAAACTCAGAAAGTCCTTGGCCAGCCTAAACATTCTAAGCCATAACTATAAGCAATGGTGCTATCAGCACTGTTCCCAAGCCGAAACACAGAGCTGCACCAGCTACTACTTAAAGGAGAAAAATGACTGCTGCTGCTGAACCCATGACAAGGGGTAACGTGTTCAAGCTTAAACAGGGGAAGTTTAGATTGGATCTGAGGAAGAAGCTCTTCACTGTGAAGGTGGTGAAGCCCTGGAATGGGCTGCCCACAGAAGCTGTGAATGTTTCATCACTGGCAGTGTTCAAGGCCAGGTTGGACAGTCTTGGGTGGCATGGTTTAGTGGGATGTGTCCCTCCCCCTCGCAAGAGGACTGGAACTAGATGACCTTAAAGTCCTTTCTGACCCTAACTATTCTATGATTCTAAAATTCTATGATCTCTAAAGAAAAAATCCATCTTATAAACATAAAAGGGCAAATTCTGTCTCTCTTTCTAGTATGTGCAGGGCCCCAAAGACAGCGGGAGAAATGTGCTTTCACTTCAAAAGCATAAAAAGTCTTAGTACAAAGCCCAGGGCTATCATCAAAAGGAGGCCTGAGGTCATGGATTGGATGGGAGATCCTACCACGGCCACTGCAAGGCAGGCAGCAAGGAGGGACAAGGGGACATGCTTAGTCTTGCAAAGTAAATAGATAGTGTCATGGGAAGCGTCTTCCCATGAATTCTTGCAGATACAAACAAAAGGAACTTGCTGCCTGGATTCAGGCACACAGAACACATCGGTAAACAACTGGAAGATGGAAATCATCGGCTCAGCCTTAAAAGGCAAAAAGAGGCCTCTAGAAGAGATTTGCATGTGAAACCACAGCCAGTGCATACACTATTGGAGATTACAGTAATTTTAAAATGAGAGAATATTTTTCCACTCAGCTTTTTTTTCCTGATTCCTACTATTAATGATGTAACACTGTAACACTAGGTCTTTCTTTATTTTCCATGTACTTTGATTCCCAGTGTCCTGAAAATAGTCAAAATATGTTTGCTTGAGATTTTACTCAAATACTAAAAATTAACACACACTTCATTGTGTCACCAAGCAAGTATTTAGTGAACTTATGATTAAAAAAAAAAAGCACATTAAATTTACTAGTTTCTTTTCATAACTAAATTACATTTCTTTTAGCTAGTAATAATATTTCAGGTTGATCCATGCAGAGCAGGATACTGCTGTGATGCAAAAAACACAATGAAAATAAAAATATTTAAAAACATGAACCCTAAAAAAATGTAGGAAGAAAGCAGCTGTTAAAAACCACCCCTTTATTTAAACATGAAGTGTTTATTTAACATGAAGTTAGCTTGGTGTCTCTGGTGCAATTCAACAGTCTTAACACACTTGTATTTTGACTGGTATCAGTTCTCCTTCGAGGTCCTTGGTTTTGCTAAGAGCAATAGCCGTATATTATAGAATGGAATACTGTAGTGGAGACCATTTAAGCAGCAGCACCAAATCATCCCTGTTTCCAATTAGTGGAGAAGAGACTTAGTGATAAGTGGAACCACAGCATCTGTGTTGGACTACATCAGCTTTCTGTTGGAGCAGTGGTTCACCATGACTTGGTGTCTAGCAATGAAGACTTCACTCGTATGAAAATAGGTGTAAAGGACACTAAAAAATGTCATTAAAAGGCAAATGAATTGATAAAAATAGCACAAGAAGGGTGAACATTGCTGTGAAGTACTGTTTAAACAGATCAGAATTCATTCTGATGAACCTCCCTTCTCTTCCAAACCATCTGTTTGTATTAACAACATCTCTAAGGGTAAACTAGACATGGTGAAAAAAACTAAATGCAAAATCAGCAGTTAGCTCAAGAGTCAGGTTCACTTTGCCAAGTGGTGGATCAAGGGCAGAGGGAGAAAGTGTGACATTTGCAAACAGCCAGCCTTTTACTACCCAGCTTCAAAATTAAAGCCACCATGGCAACTGAGTGCCATTTTTTTTTTGGTAGTGCAGAATGCTATTTACCTTTACAAAGAAACACTCACTAAACTAAAAGAGCCATCTCTGTGATCTGGACTTCTTGAAGGCACTGTTTGAATAAGTCTATTTGTCTTCAGTATTAAGGACATATTCAAGAGTTCTTCTATTTTGTACCATAAGCACATTTTCTTTTCTGGCTGTACTGCAGGAAACTAACAAGAGCTGACAAGCTTGTGACTTGCAAGTTCTACTTCCTGCCATTATCCTTATTTTTTGCTGCCTGTAAGAAAACTAAGGGTGGGTAGTCATTCCTACTTTATTGAATGAATCCTATGAGTGAAAGGAAAGTTTTACTAATGTCAAGAAAAGAGAATTTTCTATAGGATTTCTATAGGACTGAAGCAGTTAACTAAACCAGAACAATAACATATGCTGCAGCACGTCCATACAAATTCTTAATTTTTCTATCAGAATTAAGCTTACAGTATTCTTTGCTATGAAGTATTCATAGCAAAAGTGAAACCTCTTTAGCATGGGGTTAAGCTTTGAAATACTGGGAAGAGCTTTAAAATGTCATGGCAGTGCAATAGCAAGCAACAGAAATAGAAATTTTCATAAATCAAATCTCTGGATTTTCTAGTAGTAACAGATTACGTTCCATTGCATTTACTCATTAAGAGTTATGCTTCAGTAAATTCTGCATTGAGAAAGACCTATAGAATTAGTGGGCTACTTCCTACATAATTGGACCTCTCCTTCCACAAAATTATCAGTTTCTGGTAGGAACTGTACATGGGAAATGGTCAAGGAGAAGGCATCAGACTCAGTATGTGGAACTCAATTGATCACCTTCCTTTCCTGACGCAGAATCATCTGTAGTAGTGAGGAGTGTCAATTCAGAATGGAGCCATCAGCATTTCAGTTTATGAGATTACGAGGAGATAGCTCAAATTCAGAAATAGAAACATTCATTTCTGGATATCATAAAATCTTCTCATTTGGGAGATTAAACCTTTACCATCTGGCAAAGCAACAAGAGGAGGAGGAATTACCCATGACTTGATCAGTCACTGCTCTGATCATTTTGCATTCACAATTTACCCTCTCCTTATCCTTCCTCCTGCTGCTGGAAGTCCACAAGGAACAGAATTACTTGTTAGTGGGTTGTCCACTAACGTAATAAAGAGATAAGACTGACAAAATAAACTTCTCTTTCCCCATCTGATCCCTGCCTCTAGCAGCAAGATGATAAAAAGATCAACTGTCCAGTTACTGCAGGTAGAAATAATGGACAGCCAACAAGAATCCAGATCCTCGGAAGTGAAACTGTGTGTTTATTTAAAGACCTCATTGATCTGTCTCTCCTTACTTGCTTAAAAGACCTGAAAATGTACAGAGGAGCAAAGAGAAATACAGCTTTCATAATCAAGCTATTTTGCAGCTTAGATTAATATTTTCATCTTTTCTGTAATTTAAAGATGTTCAAATCAGCATATATTACCAAGCTGACTTGGTTATGCATAATTTTAATTCCTGCAATTTGTCACTTGCTTTCCAGACAACAATGTCATGTTGTTTCTAAACACGAATCATAGTGACTTTCTCATCTGATGCATCCTGCAAATTGCTTTGTTTTACACAGCCATACTCTGTTATATCTTCAATTACAGTGTCATTTTATAACAATGACATTCTTAAAAGCATTATATGTTAATATATTAATTTAAGGAATGTCAGATGATGTGCGTCGACTTAGCACAGAACATATTCTGACAGACCTGACAAAAACCCATGAAAAATGTGTGGTTTCTATCATAATGTTATTTTTCAGATAACACCAGCTGTGCAACTATTAAACCAAGTGACTGTTTTTCCACATAACACCGAGTACCATCATTCAATCGTGAAAGAAATATAAATCTCCAGGGGCTTTTTCCACATGCTTTAAATCAGTGGCAATATGTGCATTTGTATCTTCACTAAAAACATGGTAAAAACTGGGAATGTCTTCCAGCTGGAAACTCTTTGGCATCTTTACTAATAGAGACTATTGTTGGGGTATGTAGTATAATGGTTATAGGGATGTAGTTCACTTTTAAACTAAGTTCCAAGTTTAATATGATACACACAAAAAAAAGATTTCACTAACCCAGCAACTTGAGCAACTCCGGGAATTATTCTATCTTACATTTTATCCTTCCACTATTTTATTCTGGATTCCTCATCAACTTTAGGTTAAAACTGCTCAAATGAAATGCATGACAAAAGTTATCATTCCCCTTATGAAACTCAGAGGTTTTAAAGAGGTTTAGTAATTCTTGGGTATTACAAGATCCTACCTACAAGCTGTGTGTTGAAGCACAGCCTTCCCTAACAGCTAATTGGATAATGCCATCCTACATCAAATATGCAAGGCAAAGCCAATCTTCTGCCTTTTTTCCATCCTACTCAGTAGAATTCAGATGTGCTTATTAAACACCTTTAATTCTCTTCTATGTTCATTTTGGCCACAGAATCACGCAGCATTGCTATATCTCAGATCCTGAGGAGATGCAAAGAAAATAGCCATTTTTCTAGGCACACTCTTTGTCTACGTGGTGCACTATGAATTCTCCAGGGTGGCAGTATTTTGAAATTATCACATTTTCAACTGGTCTGTGACCTCATAACAGCAAAAATGAAACAGCTTAAAGATGAAATAATTACATTAAAATATCTGCTTTGGACCATGACACCAATTCTGGACTCAAAACATGCATAGAACACTCTATGAAGAAGGGTTTGTGGTTTATAATGTGGAAAAAAAATAGCATAACCTCAGGTTTAGGTTAGTGCTGTGAGTACACATAGGGCATGTAACTCTGGCACATGAATAAGAAGGCTCATAAAAGGTGTAATCACATTGACTGATAAACAGTTGCTTAGGGCCAGCATGAATTAACCAAAAAAGCAAACTAATGTCAAGGCAAAGCAAGAGCAACCTTGTACAGTGCAATGAAAGATGAGCAACACCCTTCCCTGGAGCTTCTCCTGGCTCTCCCCCAGGCCTGTCAGATTCTGTTGCATTTCTCTCATTTACGACCATGGAAGAAAATAGCAAGATCTTTGCAAAAGTTTTTTAAACCTAGCTGAACTGAGCTAGCAGCTTGCCACATGCATTACTTCCTCTTAGTATATCACACAAATACTCTCTTAGAACAAAACAGAAAAGAAACAATAATAATGAAAAAAACATATCATTTTCTTAAGTCCTCTTCACTCCCAATTCAGGGTGCCACAGGGGAAAAGTGTCACAGAAGAGTAAATAGCCCACGTATAGGTATCACATCTAAATCAGTATAAAATCTGCAAATATCTTAAAGCAAATGCTCTACTGGGTCATTATCTTTCTACAGAAAATTGAGTCAAATTATGTGTAAACCTACTAGGTACCAATGCACTGCCTTTTAGTAGGAGAGAACAGAATACTCATGACTTATAAGGCACCCAATATACTAAGTCACAAGCCCTGCAGCTCTTCTGCATTCTCTAACTTCCCAAAATCCTTCAGCACACACATTACACAGGTGCCCCCTGTCTCAATTGCAGCATATTTGCAAGGAGTTGGGTTCGAACATCTATGTGGCTCCTCCAAAATTCAACATCCACAGAACACCAAACTCCCTGAAGAATCCACATTGTATCTCCACACAGTTCTTTACAATGGTCTTTTCTGTCTTTATGGCTCACAGTAAGAGGAAAAATCCTATCAAAATGAAATAAAAAAAAAAAAAAACAAAAAAAAAAAAACCCTGCTATCTGAAGCCAACACAGCAATAGATCATCCTCTCTTCCTTAACAACTATAAATCCCATGAATAGCTGAAATTGTCTGCACTGGGCTGCCAAACAGGTGTGCCCAAAAAGGCCCCTAGAACTTTGCTTCCATTCACTGGTAACTTAGCCAAGAAAGCCAGAATGTTCTACCTTCTCATCTCTTTATTATTCATTATTGCACTTAACTTTATCAAATTGTTACTCTATTTGGAACATCTAAGAACAAAGATTTCACTGTGGTTAATAGACTTTTTCATCATTAAAAATAAGCAGAGCAGTGCACTGCCAATCAGTTACAGTAAGCATAATCTAAACAGATGGGTTATGGTCCTTCGGGTGATTTTACAAACAAATATTTTAATTCTAGTTCAAGCACGCTTTCTCTGGTTTCAAAATCTTCTTAATTTTGGCTTACTCGACTTAGGAAATGTTACTGTTAAATACGGTTCCATAAAAACAACATAATGCTGAATTATTTACTTGCTCATGAATGTATTGGTATATAACTACAAAATGGAGTGAGTCCATTTGGAAGTGTCAATAAGAGAAATGCTGAGAATCCTTAGCTATTTCTCTTTGGCCAAGTCCAACTGAAAGCTCCTTTTAAGTTCTGTGATTTGCATGGAAACAAAAAAAATCCACTTTATTTTGGAGAACTTTCCTTTCACTTAAGCTACGAGGTCTTGAAGCTGCTCTTTAACCTTGACCAAATCTGTTCACCCTTTAGATCTGCCTTTTCCTCTCCCAGTCCTTCATGGATTTTGCCTTTTTAGCCACTATGATTTTCAGAGAAGGAGATAATCTCCTTCCAGGTACTTAACTGTGATGAAATTCAAATGCTTGGATTGAACCTTTAAACTTTGTCATAATACAAATTATAATATGCATTTTTGTGACTAGCTTCTTAATACTGTAAGTGGGATACAGCAGGATGCAGAGAAACTACAGTCTAAGTTGGAAAAAAAAATAGATGCAGTAGATTATACAGTTCCTTAGCCCATGGTGTGGAATAACAACTATCAAGAGTGCATGGTATATGCATGTGGGTGCACACACAGTCTTGTCTGGTTCATATACACACATTTCCATTTCCCTTTAACAGTAACAATAGTCTTTTTGAGCTATGGAACTGTCATGGACATTTTACAGAAAGAGACAGCTACAACCTTTAGCAGCAAGTGACACGCTAAAGTAGAGCAAAGTGTCTGTTGTTGCCAAGTAAACACAGCAGCCATTATACACTCAGCAACCTGACCTACAACCATGAAACTCAGTGTTCCCAGTTTATTGGAGTATTAAGTGATGGAGAGGCTGATAGCCATAACTTCTTTATATGTGCTTATTCTGAAACCTGTCACATTATTTTCCAAAGTTAGCTAAACTACCATGGCAATCAAGCAGGCAGGTCTCTCAGTTTTCAGCTGCACTTCAAGAACATTAATCCAGAGCACTGTACTGTTTAATGCCAGACAAAAGATGAAGAACGCATGTGGCTGGGTCATCTGCCCCCCCTCAATGCAGGCCAGGAACTATGAAGCACAATTATTCACTCATTAAGATTTTTATGATATCTAGTGCTACAAACTCCAGATTTTGAGCACCCAAGACCATCAGCAATCAGGCTGACCAATACTCTGCCACTGGCCTTGGTGGTACTTTGCATGCTTAGGTTGAATTGTTGTCTCTTGCACTATGTATTTCTGGACTGGCTTGGAGTGGCAGGAAATACCTGTGATAGTATCCCACACAGCACGAAGTGTGGTCAATCTCAAACTAATACAGAGAGTGCTAGGATTTTATCTGATTTCCCATATGTAACAGAAGACCTATTTCAGGATAGCATGCCTCTATTGTGTCATTTAGCCCTGCTTTCCAGATATGGATTTCATACTTCCATTCATATCTACATTAGTGGAGAAGGAACAGTATTTTCTTTCAAAATCAGCTGTATAATAGATGAGATTCCTCTGCAGAAAACCTAGCCAAAACAATTCTAGATAATGAAAATCAATCCATTTTTCTCATCTTATGAATGCTTAAGAGAAGATGGAACAGGATCATTTCTTTTAATTATTTTTTTTTCTCATAAATCCCTTTGTCCATGTTTGACACAACAAATGACTTTCTCTAACAGAACTGCAAACTCAGAAGAGCAATATTATGGAATTCTCCTGCCAGCATGTCTAGCAGATTGATCTAACAGACTGGTAAGACAATATCTCATTTTTTCTAGAGGGTGGAGTTTCTCCTTCACAATTTCTACTTACAAGCAATAAAAAAAGATGCCCTTTTTCAATAATTTCTGTAGTTCACTAAACCAATATAACCACCTGCACTATTTGTGGGGTTTCAAACTGTGCTACACTTAACTGCTACACAGAAATTATTTTATGATGTGATTCAGGGCTCTGCATAGACATCAACCCTCTTTAGAAAACTGGTGTTGCTAACTGCAGTAGATTTTTCAACAGAACAGTAAAACATGAGTGATTTGCAACATTGCAGGACCCAGTAATTCCCACTATTCATCTTTGCAGAAGAGCTAACAATCCAATGAAGATTTATAAGCAGAAAGTCACTTTCAGTCTCAAATAATGCAGAACTGGCAATATAAATCACACACTTTTAGCAAATCCTGTTTATAACATGCTGCATCGCTTTGTGTTATGACGTTGTAAAGTCTGACCTAATTTGACACGACAGCTAAAATTTAAAGGATGACATTTCCCACTTCACTTCCAAATGGGAAAACTGCAATGTTCCAACAAAAGCTGGCCAATGGAAGAAAGGCAGACGGGAAAGTGTCCATGGTCTGCCAACACCATATTACTGGTAAGTAGTTCAACACATCTCTAGGAAAAAAAACCCTTAAGAGAGTAATTAATCATCATTTAGGAAAGGTCTTCAGTGAAGTGCATTTACTGTCTCTTATTCAGGCATTCCAGTTTATTAGCAAAGACTGAACTTTTGCGCACACATGTCCCTGTACTGATGACAATTCCAAGCTTCTGTTCTAAGGGTTCTATGGTTTCATTCTAAGGTCTAATTCTAAGGATTCAGCTGAATCAGAAAAATACGGTCATTCTAAAACCCGAAGCAAAAAGTGTTCAGAGATATTTTAATATTCTCCAATTGTCTGGTCTGATTTTCTTTTTCCTAGAGATTTTAAATCCAATATCCAGTGACTAAACCACTTCTCCACTATTAATGTACCTCCTGGGATAGTCTCTTGCATGATGCACTGTGATTAGAAATAAATGAAAAACTGAGTATCATGAATTGCAACAAAACAACTTAGTGATTCAGAAGTTCAGAAGAGTAAATTCAGAGAGCAACAAATATCTCCCAACCAGCCCAAAACTTCTGCATTGTGAGCTTAATCTGTATCTGCATACCATGGCTAAGATCCTGAATGCTTTCTTCTTCTCACCAGGATATAACCAAGACCTAACCTTTCCATGTGGTACACAAGAAAATTATGAAATCTTTTAACTTCTTAAGTTGACCTTAATTTCTCTCTTCATCAAAATAAAGAAGTTTTAGAATAATATCTCAATTTATTTTGCATCAACCTGTAGAACATAAACCAACATGGCCCTGCAAATTCGCATTTTGAAGCCAATATATACACCCCTACATTGGAGAAGCTAAATGATGCTCTAAAAAAAAATTCAAACCAGCAACCTCAGCCTGTACTGTACTTCAATCCCCAGTCAAGTAGGCATTAGAGTTCAGAAAGCAGTCACAGCCTAAGAAAAATGTCATTCAATCAAAGCAAACCCCAATTTTTTGTGCATTTCATGACGGTGGGATGTTTAGAAGTGGGATAGTTTTCCCAAATCATCTTATGTGTGGAAGTCATATGAAAATCCTCATTTTCCATCACCTCTGTACTTCTTTCCCTGAATGAATGACTGAGGCAATCATCATAAAATGCTACTACAAAAAAAAAAATCTGGAGCATTAGAAACTTAGTCGCTGGCAATGCAATCTGCTTCAAAATTAGTAATGGTTGTAGAAAACCTTAGAAAACACTAATAATTCATTTTTCATCCCTTCTGGAAGGTGCCTTCAAAATCTTGGGGAAGTGAACTCTTGCTTGTGCTATCTGGGTAAAGTCTTAATGAATCACTGCAAAGGCACTACTTTCCAAAAAGAGAGATAAAATAATAATCTCTATAGTAACTCTCATTACTGCAGTGAATCAATAACATTTCAAAGAAGAATTCTAACCCATCCTTTTCAGCCTATACTATCTAGTTATAATCACCTGGTAAGACATTATGCCATTTCCATATGCATAGCTAAACCTGGCCTTCTCATGGCTAAGTGTGATCACATTCCAGAGCTGTAAATTACAGATTTCTGATATCCCTAGAAAAGTAAAATATATTAAAAAATTAATCAAGTGATGTGACTCTCATTAGGGAATCATCTTTAGCAGTTCAAGTAAAATGTCTCATTTATAACTTATAACCAGCTTGATATTTTTATGTCATTAGCACATCCCTACAGCTTTGTACAGTGACATTTGCTATTGATCTCTCAAGAACTCACAGTAAATATCTGTCTTAAGAAAATTTCCAATTTGGGATGGCAGACTATGGCTATATTCTGATGGCAGGATCTACACCTTTATTTTAAATATCCATGCCTACTATTTACCTTGAGTTATTGCTCTAAGTGTTCATCTTAAAAACATTAAAATATAGCAATGGAAAGCTAGAATAGTTTGAATCTTTTTGTAACCTGAATACTAGGTTGTTGGTTTTTTTTTTTAAATAGGGATACCTAGCTGTGATGTAACTCTCTTGGGTCATAGAAATGTTATTTATAGCCATTTATAAGGGATGGTGGTGAGAATGTGCCAATTTGGCTGCGTTCCACAATCCAGTGTGTTATTTGTAACGATGACCCCATCAGATGCTTCTTAGGATGAGCAAGAATCACTGAAGCATGCTGAAACAAGACTTTGCATCCTCCACTGAAGGTGTTGGACTAATTGTCAGCATTTGCAGAACCAGTTCAAATATTAAAACAGGACCTTTTTTCTATCTCTAGTCATCCTTGGGTTACAGTTCTGTATATACTTCAGTATTTTAAATATACAGACTTCCTAAGTAAATTCTTTCAACATTACTTGGTGTAAATTCCACACTAACCACATGATAGCTTCATGAAATAAGCTCCAACACCCTTCTGAGACCAAAAAGCACCCTCACTATTTCCTACTGGAAAACATGGGTGGAGATTTGCCCAGGTGCAACCAGTGGTACATAGAACATTTTCTCACTGCACATATTACATCTCCAAACACAGGACCCTTCTTTTTCTTTGTCTCACTGAAATGTTCCCCTTACTTCAGAGTCCTTACATTCAGTACCTGAAATCCTACTTTCAGAGATGGCTTTGAACAGTGCAATATTAGAAGGGATTAATTTCTAGTATTTCTATCAAAAACTAGACAAAGTGAGGCCTAAATGAATCAAAATGTTGCAGAAAAAACTACTGATCAAACATAAACATACATAAAATCACATAAAACCTTACATAAAATCACAGAATTGCTTAGGTTGGAAAAGACCTTTAGGATCATTGAGTCCAACCATTAACCTAGCACTGCCAAGTCTATCACTAAACCATGTCCCTAATGCCGCATCTACACACCTTTTCATCATCTCCAGGGCTGGTGACTCCACCACTTTCCTGGGCAGCCAGTTCTCATGTTTGACAAACCTTTTGGTGAAGAAATATTTCCTGATATTCAATCCAAACCTCTCCTGGCACAGCCTGAGTCCATTTCCTCTTGTCCCATCACTTGCTACTTTGGAAAAGAGACTGACCCCCATCTCACTACAGGCCTGCTCCCACACCTTTAAGATTTAGTTCTTGAAGAATATCCAGACTTCCTGGACTCCACTGCACTTCCGCACTGCCTCCAAAGGGACACTGCAATCGGATCCTAGTGTATGTAAATTATAGTTTGCAATGTTCTTTGAAGTTCTTTGACTGAATCTAAATACAAAGATTCCCAGGCCGCCTACAAACTGAACTGTTCTGGTCATGAAACATTACCTTCCCAGCATGTGGTATGCCTATCAGCAGAAAAGTGGTAAAAAAAGAACTGACTAACTTTATTTATTACATTTGTATTACTTACAAAACCATTTACTTAATGGATGAGTATCATTAGCAGTCCAGCCACACAAAAAAAAAAAAGAATACAATGATGTGTTTCATAAGTTCATTAAAATAATATTTCAAAGCAATCATTAGAACAAGAAGCTAAAGATCTGCGAGACAGTAAGTTATCTCCAAATAAATGAGGCAGAACAAACATGTTTTGAAGTAAGTTAAGAAACATGTTTACAAATATATTACACCATAAAGAAAGCAGGGCATGAAGCTCAAAGACTGCTGTTCATGCAACTTACTCAACAAAAGTGGCAACTGGTTTTGCGTTAAGGGTCCTCAGACTTGTGGTCAGCATGCTCTGCTGAAGAGCATATGCCTGAATGCATGGCATACAGAAGTTTATAAAGCACAGCAAATGTGAGGCAATGCATAAGAATCTCATAGACTAAAGCCAGAAAACCATAGGCTGTCATCTCCTACTATGTTAAAATAAAAACCAAAGCAAAATAACACAACCATAAAAGAACCTCACACTATTGCAGGAGCAAAGAAAACAGAAACAGGAGGAAAACAGATTTTTCAAAGCATTATGGTAAAAGTACGATACTGAAATCATGCTGGACAAATGCAGCCAGGACACAGTTATACTACAAAAAATCTGGAGAAGGACAAAGCACAAAGGTATAAAACCTTTTTCTTAGGAACAAGTACTAAATAAATTAGGACTCTCTAGTTTAGAAAAAAAGACAAGTGGGTAAGGATACAGCAGACATCTAAAAACTTGCAAGTGGCGTGGGATGAGTTCAACTGTTCATTGTATCTTCCGGCACAAGAACTGGGTAGATGCTAAGTTCTCAGATAGCAGTTCAACAAGGGAGACAGATCCTTATACAATACAACCGTGGATAGTCTTTTCCTGCAGTACCGAAGATGTGACACAATCATCTCCTTTGGCAACTCTTAAAGACAGTTCCTTGACCTGAATGGACCCAAGATCTCAGGTAGTTTAACTGCTCTTACATTCAGAGTGGAAATAATATATCTGAAATCAAGCTTAGACAAAGTGACCAGGAAATGGGCCACTTTGCCCGTCAGCTGGACTTTTTGAGGTCTTTAAAACTGGACTTCAGTGGCACAGTGGAGAACTGACAGACTAAAAAAAGTATGCTCTACTGTCCCAGATATCTGTTCCACCTTGGATGGCATCACAGGCTACTAAGTTTTTAGAGACATCGTGGCCAAGCAGCTTCCATGTACTTCATGTAAATTTCAGGTCTATCCACAGTTGGAAGACATGGATTCCTGCTGTGGCACCCCTTCCCTTCAGCATCCCTTACTGTCCTCCCATCTCCAAATCATTTTTTAGGTCTCAGGTTCAAGCAGCCAAGATAACAAATTTTATAATTCTATTAAAAAAACAGAATAAGAAAAGCTGCTACAAGCAATGCCTTAATCAGCCCAACAATGCCTCTCCAGCAGCATGATAAGAAGAAATAATCAGCCCAGGAACCTGTTTTCTCCCAGCACCCACTGGTCCTGTCTGCTCCCTTGTGCCTGCTTGCCTTCACAGGAGCAGAATCAGATTTGCAAAATACAGAGCTAATAGTTCCACTCCATTTTTATGTATTCCACTTCTTTCTAAAAAGGGACTGTGTGAATATTGCTTTTGGCAATGATTTTTAAGTAAAATAAGCCTAATGAGATGGGAAAGTAATACTACTATTAGCATAAAAGCTTTCATGATTTCATTACATATGAAATGCTCTACCTGATTTTCATTCTTTTTCTGAATCTTTACTCTCTAGAAAAATGTAAACAATTATTGCTGTCATGAAACTACAAGGTCTAACAACTCCAGTCTATAATCAGCTCCTTAGAATTGTCAGCACATTTCATTTTCTGGACCACCTCCTATCTAATGAAATTAAGAAAGCTGTCTTCCTGGCATCAAAATGTAAAGCAGCTTGACCATCTGAGAGGAACCCTTGTGCTCCCAAAACCACCTTGTGCCATAAATGTTTTGTTATGGGCCAGCACTTACACAACTATGCCTGCGTCAAACAAGGAGCATGATAGAACGATTTAAGAGTATACTGAAGGAGGAAGCAAAGAACATTGAACAAAAGAAGTAACAGCTCCCAAGTTAAAGCTGCAATCAATTCCTATTACAAAGCCCTCTTTTAGTAGTCTTATAATCAGAACTAGATTGGAAAAGATGCTCAGCTCAAAAATTGCCACATTTACTCTGAAAGCAAGAGGGAAAGTTTAAACAGGCTTTAGTTCTACCCTGTTAGAATATTGCCATGTTTCAAAAATGCCTAGTTCAAATCCCTCCAAGTAAAAAATAGCTACCTTTCTCTAACAACCCACATCTTGCAGCCTTACACCCATCTTAGCACTCCTTGAGCAGATAAGCACTTGCTGTACACTGTGATAAGCAACAGCAATTAATAGGAAGTCTATTCTTGCTGCGGACAGTTTGGGTTATATCTGAGATACCTGGGGGTCTTGCCATTTACTTTGGTAAGATTTTCTACACATGCAAGGTTCAATTACCAGTGAGGGAAGAGGTCATAGTGTTGTGTTGTTACATTGTGTTTAGGCAAGTTCAAATGACTTACCAACATATAAACCAGATAACATTAATTGCAGATCAGAAAAAAAGCAATGCTGATTTGCTAATATAGTGTCATACACTTACGTATTTATGCAATATAATCTTATTACTGGAAAACTCGGACTCGTTAAGTGTGAACGAAAGATGACAGAGATCTCAGTTGTAGCACATTACATGGATTGGGATGGGATAGAAAAATCCAACTGTTTCCAGAACAATGAATTGTTTGTACAATAAATTGTAACTTAATAGGCTTCATGCTGCAAATATACTAGTGTGAATTAGTAAAGGAGATACTTATCTGTAACTTTTACTTGTGATGAGAACTGCTGGAGGATTACCCACAAGAATCAGCTCATTTTTGACCTCCTACTTAAAAGACCGACTGTGTCAAAAGTAGCTACAGTTCTGTTAACATGTAAGCATTTAAGAGAAGCTGGTGGAAATCACACATCACATAAAGTATTAGAAACTTCAAGTTTGACCTGACATTATAGGCTGAGTACTTGCATGTACCAGCAATATCTCTATTTTGAGTGCCATGAATACCTAAGACAGGATTTTACTAAGCATCATTAAAATATTTTGAATCACATCAGTCTTATATAAATTCATTTATGGATCCTGTGAATTTAGAATTCAGGATAGTTTATCACACAAGTTTTTAAACACTTCGATAGGATGCAGATTCCCAAGACATCAAACACGCTATTTTTTACATGCAGTTATCATCTAGAAAAAATTCATTAAACACACAAATATACATTAGATACTACGTGTATCTAGCCTAAAAACAATATAAATTTAAAAGTCCTACCTATCACAAACACTACTGAAACATGGACAACAATGAAAGTAAAAAACAAACGCAAAACAACTCTTGCTGGGAACCCAAAACGAAGACATGTATATAATCAGGGGACTATGATAATTTGCATCCTGAATTAACAGTAGTTCCATTAGACTTTACAGCTTATCAAAACCTCTTCCTTTCTTAAGGAACAACTAGTGCTATCATCCAGCCCTCTTTGGCCAACATCCTAAATAATTCAGCTCATCTAAGGAAAAGAGGGAAACAGGAAAGGAAAAGAATCCGCCTCAATTACTCTAAACTCTCTTCTAAAAAAATCTCCACCAGTGAACTATTTACAAAGCCAGTGCCAAAGAATTACATTGAACAGCTCTTAATTTATTGCTTCTCTCATAGAGTCATAGAATAGCTAGGGTTGGAATGGGCCCGAACCCCCCTGCCCTGGGCAGAGACACCTCCCACTAAACCATGATACCCAAAGCTATGTCCAACTTGGCTTTGAACACCACCAGTGATGGAGCATTCACAACTTCCCTGGGCAACCCATTCCAGTGTCTTGCCACCCTCACAGGAAAGAATTTCTTCTTCAGATCCAATCTAAACTTCCCTGTTTAAGCTTGAACACGTTACCCCTTCTCCTCTCACTACAGTCTTAATGAAGAAGACTCCCTCCCCAGAATCCCTATAGGACCCCTTCACATATTGGAAGGCTGCTATGAGGTCCCCTCACAGCCTTCCCTTCTCCAGGATCAACAGCCCCAACTTTCTCATTCTATCTTCATACGGGAGGTGCTCCAATCCCCTGATCATCCACGTGGCCTTCCTTTGGACTTGTTCCAACAGTTCCATGTCTTTTTTATGTTGAGGACACCAGAACTGCACACAATTCTCCAAGTGAGGTATGACAAT
>JASSUY010032949.1:16374-31667 GCA_032466535.1 Forpus xanthops
AAGTGAGGTCTCACAAGAGCAGAGTAGAGGGGCAGGATCACCTCCCTCGATCTCCTGGTCACACTCCTTTTGATGCAGCCCAGGATGTGGTTGGCTTTCTGGGCAGCAAGAGCACACTGCTGGCTCATGTTCATTTTCTCATCAACCAACACCCCCAAGTCCTTAGGGCAGTCCTTAGCAGTACCAGCGCTTCTCTGAATCCCCTCTCTGCCCAACCTGTAGCTGTGCCTGGGATTGCTCCAACCCAGGTGTAGGACCTTGCACTTATATAAATCATATAATTGTTAGGATTGGAAAGGACCTTAAGATCATCTAGTTCCAACACCCCTGCCATGGGCAAGGGCACCTCATGCTAGACCATGTCACCATGTTCCCTCCAGCATATGAACTAAAACACAGAGCTTGGTGTCATCGGCAAACTTGCTGAGAGCGCACTCAATCGCACTGTCCACGTCACCAACAAAGATTTTGAACAACACCGGTCCCAACACAGATCTCTGAGGGACACCACTTGTTACTGGTTTCCATCTGGACATTGAGCCATTGACTACAACTCTTTTGAGTGCGGCAAACCAGACAGTTCTTTATCCACCAAGTGGTCCACCTATCAAATTGATGCCTCTGGCATGGTTAAATTTCATGAGGTTATCTTGCCATAAACAACCCATTACAGCAAAATAGAACACATGATGCTCAGGAGAAGCAGGAAGTTAATCTTCCCACAGCTTCTAAAAGCTTTGAAGTTGAGACTAAAATTGAGAATATTTGTGCTATAATATTTTACTATCTAGTCTTAGTGTTCCATTTTCACTTACTATTTGCCCAACCTAAATTTGTTTTCAAAACCAACATACCAAAGGCAGGCACAGATAAGCAGACAAAAGTCTATCCTTGCTTTTTTTGCTACAACCATCTCCTATCTGCTACTCCTCTCTCCCTTATGTAATTATATTGAACACTCATTCTGGAAGGAAGCTGCAAGCTTGTTGTTGGCCTTATGCTCAACTGATAATTAATGCAATACCTGTTAGGGGATCATTAACTATCAATAAGGAGGCAAAAAATGCATTCACCCCGAGGGAGGTTCAGGCCTTGAAGAAAAGTGAGAACCTAGGGCAGGAAGAAGAAAAAAGAGGGTGTTGCTCCCAAAGGACTCACAGTATCTGTTGCAGGCTGATATTTGTAACTTGCTACCCAAAGAGGAGAAGGGGAAGATAAATTTTTGCAGTATGCATCAAACCAAAGTCCAGCAATAAAGTCACTGAGCCGGAACGAAGTTGTTAATTGAGGGCTTATAGTCTATTAGTGACTTAATATGCCAAAGAACCTGTCTTATCACATCCATATCTACTATTAGGAATTACTATCTGTTCATTATTATAATGATTTTAAAATTTCAGCAAGATCCACAAAACTGCTAAAGCACATTTCCCTCCTTTCACCAGAATAGGAATATTAATGAGATCACCATTGTCTGGAGACAAAATAGTGTACTGCATCACTTGGCATGTTAACCAAAGTTTGGGTGTGTTTGGTTTTGTTGATTTCTTTTTATATTGTAGTACATGTTAATGGGATTAGTTAGAATGTCCTTTGGTAAAAGGTATTTCCATGTTATTGATAAAAATGCTTTCTAGGAGAAAAGCAAAGGGATGCAGAAAAGACACAAATATATTTTAGTTTATAGAGAAGTTGCACAGTTCGAAGGGAGTTACCTTTCTTTGCCTTTTTCTTTTTCTCTTTTTTTTTATGGTTATTATTAAGAAATCGGAATTCAAGCGTAGACTGCAGTCAGAGAAAGATAAGGAAAGGGAAAAAAAAAATGGCTGGTATAGGAAAATTTAATCCCGGTTCCTGAGAGAAAAGAGGTGGCTTGAGGACCAGAGGTAAGATAAACTATTTGGCACAATGCAGAAGGTTGATAGATGCTAACGGGAGTAAAGCTACTCTTCATCAGTCCAGCTAATCAGCAGAGAGCACAAACCACAGCATCAGCACTGAGGGCTGACACCCCAGGTGAGGAAACCAAATGCCACTATGCAAATGCTCATCCATGATTTGATTGCTGCTTACAGAAGGGGACAACAAAGAGCTATCTATTTAGAAAGCATTTTCTTGCTTAGCAACATGTAAGCACCAGCAGAGGAATGGCTGTTTAAACAGGATGGACTGGGATGGAGGCTTTTCTGGTGCGAGGTACGGTTAGCTTATTCTAAACCAGCAGCTTCCCCCTAAAAGTGGCTATTTGCTGCAATCAGGCTTGCCTGTGAGCTGGACCATATCAGTTTGGACTATTGATTAGCACTGCATGTTACAAAAGTCCTGTGATTTGTCTTATGAGGGGGTGGGGATGGGAGAGCAACACACAGAAAGAATAATTCATTGAAACTTGCACTGTTTTAATCTCACAGGGGGATTGGGGGAGGGGGGGAGGAGGGAGTCACCTCCACATAAGAGCAACACCTGATTTAAACCTGAGAATGACACAACAGATTACAGTCATGGTTCTTACCAGTGTTTCCATTAGGAGACATTATTTACTATATGATGCTTGAGAAATATGTGACATCTTATAGGCCTCTTTTGAAGTGGATTTTGGTTGTCAGGTGGTCCAGCCAGCAATTACTTCATACCTCTCCCCTTTTCTCTCCATTCTCTACGTAAATAGATATCCATTTAATTTTCATTTCTCCTAACTCACTCTCTTTTCTCATCACTTATGGAATACGGGATATCATTCTGTGCTTATATCTTTGTTTTAGAGCAACACACCCTTTAGGCTCTAGAAGTGTTACGTATCCAGCATCATTTTCACAAGCAATATAATCCCCCTTCCTGTTCCTTGCTCAAGCAACATTAGTTAACATTCACTAGTACTACAGTGACACAAGTTATAAACAGAAACAGATCTTAGAAAAATTAAATCAACAACAAAAAATCATGTAGGAAGCAGACAGACTGCAACAATACATATTTGTATGGACACGTGCCTAGGAAATTCCATTTCTTATGGAGGACTTCACACAAATAAAGCTTTTTCAAGTTGTTGAAGGTGAGGAATAAACTACCCAACCTCCTTGTAAGGTAAACAGTCCTGTTCTGTCTCACTGTCTGGGGTTCAGCGCTTAAACCACGACACTCACTAATCCAAATCTCAAACAAGACAGTTCTATATATTAAGTCATGTTCACAGAAGCACATACATTTGTGGGAAGGTGCTATATAACAGCTTTACTAAAAGCACAGATAGGAAAACATGTATCACCACCAGGCAAACTCATGAGCACACCAGCTGCACAACTCTGTGCTCTTCTTCCACAGAAAAGAGCAAGTAATTTGAACACAGAAGTTCCCTGGAGAAAGGTGGGGAAGGAATCACCCATAGCTCTACTGTACAGATTGTAACATGGCCAGCTTCCAAAGCTCTATATTTTTATGGTTTCACAGAGGCAGAAATACATTTCATCTCTAAATAGAGATTCAAGTCAGAATTTATCTTTAGACAAATACAGAAAGTCTTTACTACTACTGACACCTAAATGAATGGGTAGAAGTAACCTGTACTGTTTGGCATTCAACTAAGCTCCCTTATGTTCAAAGATGCTGTAATTTCAGTTGAAGCAATATCCTGGAATTTCTCGTTTCATTTCTGGTTTCAGTAGTTATTGATCATATATGTTTAATTCCAGGCTAATTTTTTGATGTCTGACTAGGGATTTTTCACAGTGAGAGAATGATAACTTGAAATACTTTTACAGGTTAACTTACAGTGAAATATATTTTACTAGAAATGAACAACTGTCCTGGGCGGTTTTTTATTAGGCTTACTGCATTTAGCCTTGGGTGACACAGCTCAGCACAACACATCTGCATTCCCCAAGGATGAGGGGATCCCACAGAAAACTGAGTTCACAAATATGAACAGGTTTTGGGTTTATGCGTGTGTTTTTGTAATTGAAACTTGCTCACCTGTATCCGTGATGACCATTCACAGCTGCCCTCTTCAAAGCTCAAATTAAGTCTGACACCAGAAAAGAATGATTTCTAACAGGAAAACTGCTGCTTTTCAGAAATCTGATCTTTACTTCGAATTTCTAAGTCTCAGCCCTTAATGAGTGATAATGAGTGTTGGAGAAAGCACAAGGAGAATTTTTGATGCAAGATCAGAGGCAATTCAAACTCAAGGACACTTGATATGTCAGAATTTACCTAATAAACGAGCTGCATTTTTGATGTATTTTGATTATGTTGTACTTTGCTTTAGTTTGGACTTTCATGACAGTTGAAAGCAAACTTATCTTTATCAGAGAAACATTTAAAATGAAATTGGTTTTAAAAACAACTACGTATGATATTAAATTGTAAATTATTCTAAACTTTCACAAGAACAAAAGGTCAGATGCATAGCTTAGGTAAATTAGTGTTGACTTTTTTTGATGTTAATGGAGTTGTACTAGTTTCAAGTGAGGATTTGGTCTGTAGTGCCCTAAGCTTCACATTTAAAAAACGTTATTGTAAGATGTGCTTTTCTCCATTCCAGATCTGTTATAGGATCATAGAATAGTTAGGGTTGGAAAGGACCCTAAGATCATCTATTTCCAATCCCCCTGCCATGTCACATAAATTTAGTGGGGAAACCACAGATATCAAAATGACAGCAGAGAAAGCAAATCTGTGTCAAATAAGACCAAAAAGAAAGTTTCTCCTTTAAACTTGTATTTCTATCCACTCTCATTTTTTCTTTCTTAATTTCACCATTTCTAGCAATCTCATTTCTCCATACATTCTCCAGATGCGAATGCCAGACTCAACTGGCAGCTTTACAGTGTTTCTCCATCACAATTTACAGATTTTTTTTTTTTTTAAATAAAGTGGCTAGTGGAGTCCAGCCACATTGTGAGTCATGCTAAAGATGTCTTGAAACTTGGCATTAGATAGGTTGTAGACATTAGATACCATTAGATACTTTATAAGATATAAAGTGCCACAGACATACAGATCATTTGCTTAAAAGAATTTCTATGATGAAAGAAGAGCAGCCGCAGACAGGTTATGATTTATTTGATAACTAAACTAGCACAGGACATTAATTGCGAGACAAAGTTGTTCAAATACTGGCTGAAATGCTGCATATCTAGAAGCTGATACACACACATTTTGACATAGCATGCTTCAGGCTTACACATTTCAGTAACTATTCAGTAACTATAAAGTGTGCAAACATTTCAGCAGTAGTCAAATTTGAGTTGTAGTATATCTCAGTGACATTCAATGACAATAGCTAAATGAAGACTCAAAATTATATGTCATTAAATTATAGGATAGAGAGCCTAGAGGGAATAGAAGTTCATAATGGGGGGGGGGGGGGTGTGTGGAATAAAAAATTTTTAAGCATTGCCTGTGTTTTCAAATATTTTGAACAAATGCATCCAATGATCATAGGCTTTCCATGGTAGTGGGCATAAGAAAAGAGAGGAAACAGAGAAAGGAGAAAAAAACCTAAAAGGTAAGAGTTTTAAGTAGACAATATTAAGCTAAAGTGTGCTGCCCAAACCTGAACATACTGTTCTGTAAAAAAGCTTTCCAGGTCCGAACAGACAAGGATTATTCGAGAGACGGATGGCATCCTGTTCACTGCTTCCAGTAGGAGGTTTACATTTTACAAAGACATTTATCAAGATAAGTCTTCCGCCCAGCCTGTGGCCCACTGTTCTTTCCTGCAGATCTTCTACCTCGGTAGTTATTCATACTTGCATTTGTGCAGTAGAAACTCAGCTGGAACTACCTTATACTTAAATTGTTGTCAGTTCACATAATACTCCTTTCAGGACTCTTCTGCACTTGCCATTCTTTCTACAGTAGCAGTATCTAGTAATTTAGCAAGCTTAGTGATTTTTAATATACTACAAGTTATTAATAAAAAAAAAATAGTAGAACTGAATTTAAGAAATACCCATGAAAATCACACGCTGTGTTATCTTGGAATTTGACAGATAATGCTCTCAGGCTGTGCTTTTCCTAATTAGTTTTGAACTCACCTAGACGTAGTTTCCCTAACGTGCTTATGACAGTAGCATCCAAGGACTCTACAGCTTCTCTTTGGTCTACAGGGCTCATTATCCAAGCATAGAAGGAAATTAGGTTGACTTGACATAGTTTAATCTCACAACTCCATATTACCTTCTTAGTGCTTAAACTTTTCTAATATCACTCCAGAAATTGAAGGTGACTTGACTGCAACTCCAAGCCCTCTGCTTGGACACACAAAGTACTAATTTAAAATAAAAGACAAAGACCCACCACACCCTGCGCTCCTCAACTGCTGTCTCGAAACTGTTGATCAAGCCCTACAGTGACTCTTCGGAGATCCAAAAACTGGACCAAACCACAATCCCACAGGACCACCAAATGACTGCATCACATAGCATTTGCAATGCTATTATAATCTTGATAAATAACATCCTGTACTGCCTGAAAAAGTCATAGAATCATAGAATAGTTATGGTTGGAAAGGACCTTAAGATCATCTAGTCCCAATCCCCCTGCCATGAGCAGGGACACCTCCCATTAAACCATGCCACCCAAGGCTATGTCCAGCCCGGCCTTGTACACCGCCAGTGATGGAGCATTCACAACTTCCCTGGGCAACCCATTCCAGTGCCTCATCACCTTTACAGTAAAGAATTTCTTTCTCAGATCCAATCTAAACTTCCCCTGTTTAAGTTTGAACTCGTTACCCCTTGTTGCTTCCTCCCTCAAGGCAAAGAGCACTAGTACTCCCTTAGTCCAAAGAGGATTAGGTCTAAAAACACCCTTTGCATCATGATGTTTTCTAAGGTACAATGCACTGGATATTAAATGTCAGGCTTAAGGCTGAAAACTCATGGTTCCAACACAAACATGCATTATCTCCCCCTTCCCCCAAGCACCTACTTAGAGTTTACTCAAACTTGATTGTTTAAAAGTACATTCAATTTAGCGATCTATTTATTTGTTCTATATGTACAGCATATAGAATCCCAGCTAAAATAGCACAATAAGTGACATTTCTCCTGCTTTAAAATTTTGTGAAAAATAAAGCTTTAAGATTTTAAAAATAACACATCATACAAACTGGTTCCAAGTGAATAATTTAAATGCAAAAGGTAAGTTAAAGTTTGAATAGCAGAAATAGGGTAAAGAAGAGATGGAGGGAGGGGAAGAAGCAAGCATTTTATTTTCTTCATGCCTGGATAAGCAATTTGGCCATGAAACTGAAGTCATCCATCATCCATATTGCCCACACCACCAGCACTCAGGGCAGCTGTTCTTCAGGTCAGTTGTTTGAGAATCTCTGAAAAAAAGGCAGCTTGGGTGAAGAAGTGACCCAAATAATTTTGACATTGACAGGTACTTTGATTCCAGAAGATGTCAGGATTGTAGGAATCTGATCTTTTCCTTCCCACTAGTACCAATTTCAGTGCTGGAAGGAGCAAAGTGGGTTATGTACTTGATCATCTGCTTAATGCAACACTGATCTTCAAGACTGCCACTGGTGATACATAGCCATGTTCCCTTCTGAAAACCAAAGTGCAAGAATTGTCCAGTTCCCATATCATTGTTGTCATATTGCTGTTAACATACAAGTGGTAGAGCAGACCTGTGTATTAAAAGCTATCATTATCACCTGCAAATGTAACAATCTTTAATAACTCCAGACATATGGGCTTTGAGACTATTAAGCAGCCTGTGAATTTACAGAAAAGGTCAGAAATTTCTTATTGCAGGTACGAAATCTCTTTGCCTAAAATAACTGACAATTATTAAATGCAAGAGCTTTGTACATATGAAACTCCTATTGACAGGTTCTTGTATGAAGAAAAAGAATCATAGAATACTTAGGGTTGGAAAGGACCTCAAGATTATCTAGTTCCAATCCCCCTGCTCTGGGCAGGAACACCTCCCACTAAACCATGCCACTCAAGGCTATGTCCAACCCAATCATTGTGCTTGCAGAGATCAACCTGTTGTTCAATTCAGACTTGACTTCTTTTTCATCTGCTACAAGCCATCAAAAGTAATACAAATACTTTTTTTTTTTTTTTAAATCTAGGGAAATTAAAACACTGAGCAAATGACAAATTTATGACTGTTTATTAAAGAGACAAGCAAGCACTTACTGTTCAGTAAATTATTCAATAACTATACAGATGTTTTAGACACATGGACAGGTAAAATTTCAGTTCTCTAATTCATCATAGAAATAACTACCACTTCTTTCTTCACTTGTTTTGTACCTCCTAGCTAATAACTATATTCACTTTTTTCATTATGTTCTTTGAAGATTAAAGACATGTCTGACTTTGTACTGGTTCTGCCTGGACAGCTGACAGCTCATTAAACTAAAGTAGCACAAGCCATATATTTTAAGGTCCTGATTTCCAAAGCACACCAAAATGACTTACTACGTATGTACAAGAGTACTCCTGAGACACTTTGAAATCACACATTTGAACTTATCTGAGAAAGAGATAGGCATCTACAGCAAACTGGTTAGATAGCAATTAAAACATATTCATGGTCAGGAACCTTACAGAAGTGTGAGGTATGCCCATCGTTAACATTATTACTATAAAAATTCATATTAAAAGCTTTCAGCTATAGTCTTTCCCCATCCTTCAGTCCAAGAACACTCAGAAACATATCCATACCATGAACTAGATACTGCTGATGAATTGATTTCTGGTTTTAAGTGATAATTAAAAAAAAAAAACACCCATGATATTGATGCATCCTGGATTTCCCTTCTACCTCTGTAGCCACAATGAAGGAGGAAATGTAAATATCGTATTGTTCTTTTATAGCAATATTCAAGTTTGCTTTGTTGTGATGCTCTTTTCTTATGAGCTTGCTGTAGCAATACATACAATATGTATGTATGTGTGTACACATGTATGTGGATTCATTTGCAGTTTGGCCCTGCCTGATTCCCCCTCCAATTCTAGTCAAAGAACAAAAGAACAAAAAGGAAGGCTTTAAATTTCAGAGAGATCTCTCAAACTATATTTTTGGCAACATTTTTCTGGAAACATAGCTGAAGCTTTAAGGTGGAAGTTGGAAGGCCCCTCAAGACACAGATGCAATGTAAAGAACTACAGAAGCTCTGGTTGCAGACCTGACAAAATTGATTTGCATAAAAGAACAGATTTTGAACCACAATGGTAATTGGTCAAGCAGCTAAGAAAATGCCTAAGCATCTAGTTTTCTCTCTCTGTTGCAAAGAATGGCAGTTGTCATACCTTTTCTAATGGCACAAGGACACAGTTCAGTCAAACTCTCCAGCAAACATCCTCAGTCATTAACCTAGATTATTCTCAACCGGACTTCACTCTAAGCTGCAAGCCTGCTTCTGATTTCCCTTAGCTTTGAAAGGAAAGCACAGGATCACATTCACCCCTTCACGATTATCCTTGTCAACAAGATCAGAGGTTGCAAGACTGACAATATACAATTATCTTACATAAGTGGAGGCTGAGGGGAAGTAAATGGAGCATCAAGCATTTGCATTTGTGTTTTACCTGTTCTCAAGCAGATAAGAAAAACACCCACACACTGAGGGTTTTTTTTTGCAACAAAACACCCCCTTGAGAGTGTCACAAACATTTGGTTTATGTGTACACAGAAAAAGTCATACTTTAGAGTAGACTTCAGCTGATAAGGCTACTCAACTATGTTGAGCCAACTTCTGAGATATCTCAGTAAAGTGTTTTACTCTTAGAACATTTATTCCATTCCTAAAAAGAAGCGAATGAGAGTGATTTTAAGCATGAACAAAATCATTTAGAAATCATGCTGTGGACTACTGAACAGAAAACAAAATTAAGTGCTCTGTAATATGCTTCCAAACTTTAGTGGCTGTTCTCCATTAACACAGGTACATTGCAACGTTTTTTGGCTATAACACTTAGAATGTGTTGGCTAGGATATGAAACTCAATGCAGTTCCAATTTGCATTCAGTTCATAACAAACCATTTAATTCTTTAGCTTCCTTGTGTTAGCTTTCCCCCCAGCCCCCAAATAAAATTATTTCATTTCTGAAACAATAGGTTTTAATCTATGTAATTTTGTAGGTGAATATTATACATATTTGACAAGACTACAATAGTAAACATTTACTGAATCTATGTTGCATCTTTTCAGATAAGTAAAACTCATCAGGATTTACAAGGAATGTATTCCACACTGTGTTAAAACCTAATTCCAGGCTACATCCTCCTATGAGTCCCCCCCTTTGGCTGGCTACAATCTGGAATTCAGAGGTCTGTATATCAAGCTGGCTAAGCTGAGCTGAAGCAAGTCTTTTTCTTCTTCAAAATTAACTTAATAATTAAAAAAGTATTAGAGACAGAACAAGTTTTCACATTATCTGCTGTTCCACTTAGTACTGCTCTGTAATTAAATACCCCCAAGTTTTAGCCTCATGTACTGTAGGGATGGATGTCATATTGATAAATTAAGAGTATACATATGTACATAGTTCACAAGGTTTAAGAATAAGAAAATAAACAAAATGCACACAATTTTGGAAGGTAAAAAAAAAGAATAGCAAAAAAAACCACCAAGCACCACAAAACAACACAAAATCTGATAATACAACAAGATAAGTAGTATCAAACCATTATCAAATTACACATTACTTAATAGCACATTAGTTTCCATTTGAATATACTAGGCATTGCTGTTACAATTGTATTCTACATCACACAATATACTTGCAAATACTCCAGTTTGAATTTTCCCATATTTTCCAGTGTCTTTAACTTTTATTCAGATAATAACCGACTTATTTTACTACAAATGCCATGTTTTCACTCCTTCTCCATTTCCCTGTTTTTCAGTGATCAAGTATTGCCTTAGTCAAAGCATCACATCATGTACTGGAAAGTTCTATTATTTTTCTAGGACTTCTGTCAAAATCTTCTTCAAAGCAACTTTATTTCAGGTCAGGCAACTCTCTCCCACAAACATAACTTGCTTTCTTTATTCCTACACATCAAGCTGAACATTTGGCAGTATAGAAACAGATTTTCAAATAAGCTTATCTGAGAAACTCCATCTAATTCATTTAGATCATCACTGCACTACATCACCTCAGCTCCCTTTGCAAGTGCTCACTGCAATTATTTCAGTCCATGAAAACAATGAATAGCATCAGGTCAGGAACAGGCCATCACTAAAGTACACTGAAAATACCCACAGTCATATAAGAACCATTCCTCATTGTGCCTTCTTGCACTAGAAGTCACATTTGATCAAATTTATTGAGCTGCTACTGCAGGTCCCAGCTCAGCCACAGTCGGCGTCTCCTTTTCTGCACTTAGAAGCCACAATGACAGAGTATCTTGCAAAATTCAAATAAAATACTATTTCAAAGCTGAATTAAAACATGCCTACCTGAAGTCTTCTGCTCAGTCACATCCTCACATGTAGCAACAAACACTGTTTCTTCACCAGTGCTACTAATACCTCATTTCAGGCTCCTTTTAACAATCCCATCACCTTGGGATCTTCAGAAGACTCCAAATGGAAAAGAAAAAAAATACTGTATCTCAAGGCCTCCATCATAGATCAGCTACATCTACTTTTTTATCTTCCCTGCACTTACTTAACCTTATATAGAGCTTGCTCCAACCCCACAGTATAAAACCCCTTATCTCATTGCCTCCTTCCTCTTCAGCAATGCTCTTTCTGCCTATCTTGTGACAGAAAACCCCTCGTAAGCTCTTTATATTTGTATTCATATCCAGTGAAACACTACTGAAACCTTCCATTCCATGGCAAGCAAGTACAGGTAAATAGAAACAGAAATTGCAATTCAAGGTGGTTTATGATAATTAAATAGACTGTGCATAGAATTGGTGGCTTTGCTTTTCTAAGAAAGATATATTTTGAATAAATTAATGTACCACAGTACATTACTCAATGTTGCTATATTCATTAAATTTCTTATTTCATTAAAAAACCACCAACAAAAAACTTCTTTGGCACTATTTCCTATAAAATTAGCTAGATGGACACAAGTTCCATTACCAATTTTTATGCCTTTATACACTGTATCCCATCAGCAGCAATTGTATAGCATCAATGCCAAGTTTCTGCATCTCTGAATGTCATCCCAGTAATCCTTTCCAGAAATTTTCACAGTATTACAAGACTTAAGTGACTCTTTGCTGAAACACCACCTTACAACCCCAGCCTGTACCCCCATCATTATACCCACCTGCAGATGGGAAATCACTCTGAAGCCAGGCAGCTCACCTGCATCCCTCATCACACCTCAACAAAATGATTCCTCAGCAATCAGGAGAAACCCAACAAAATTTTACTGTTCATCCCTAATCTCCCTTCATTTCTGTTCTATCTTTGGGTTTGTCCAGCTTCCTACTGCCACATTCTAGGACTTGTTTAATTAAACAATTTTCATTAAACAAGGTTTTGCTTTCTTTAATTTAAGTGTGCCTTGGGGTACATGATAAAATAGTCTTGTGCATTCAATATACATATAGTATTCTTGCACATTCATTATATATTTTTACATGTGACTATACATAATTTATCTTCAATCTCAGCTTTTTTTCAGGGTTGTATTCAGCTCTTTAAAAGTAACACTTTTACAACAATTAATTCACTATGTATTACCTTGTAGTTTTATTAAATGCATGTATAGGTTCACATGGAATAAAAGGAACAAGAAAAATGTCATTAAATAAGTATTACTTACATTCTTGATAAGTATTTTTGTTTCCATAAAATTATAATGAGAAAAGGTTTCTTTTTTTTCCTATTCCATCTCTGATTTATTTGATGCAAGGGTCAAAGATGATCGATAAAATAAAAAAAAAATATTTCCATAAACATTTTGCTAGGAAGGGATTGTTCTCGTGTTACATCTTCTTGGGGGAAGAAATTGGAAAAGAGAGGAGGGAGGCAATGAGAGAGCTCTTCAGTGGCCCTTTTAGGTTTTTTTAGGGTTTTTTTTTTTTTTTACTCTCATTTCTTTCCATGCAAGTCTGAAGGTCCTCCACTTTTAGTGGAAGTGCCACCATTTCTTGGCTCTAGGCAGAAGATGAAAACAGTAGTAAAAGTCAAGTAGAAGCAGCATTTTCAGAACAGGCACAAAGCCATGTGAAATATCTGATTAGATTGCTATTCTTTTGCAAATAGACAACTGAGGAAATAAGCAAATGGACATCAGAAAAAGAAATCAGGAATAAAAATAATATGTCTTTTCATGTAATTGAATCTCAAATTTTACTTGGCTTTTCTTTGGAATAGAAATTCATCAGCACATGAAAAGTCAGGATAGCTAGGATGATATTAAAGGAATAAAGCATAACTTCTTAAAGAATGCAGTTACATAGGTTATACCACAAGACATGAGTAGTCCATTTAATTACAAAACCTTTTTATAATATATTTTTTTTAATTTGCTAATTATGAATAAAGTATTTAAGCTTCAACAGCTACTCATGTATTCTTTAGGTAATATTGGAACTTACCCTTTTCAAACATTAGGTTCCCTTTCACTGCCACCTTCAAATACTTTCCATAAGCAGGCCCAGTGATAAGCAGTAAGTCAATGATAAATTTGTTTCACTTTGGCAAATAAGTGGAGAAGAAAGGTTTGACTGAGGAATTCCTTAATCACATCTATTGCTCTTCTACTCCGACACTAAACTGGGGTCACACAATTATCTAGTTACTTAATGTCCAGTTCTATACTTTAAATATGTTATTTCTTATCAGACCGAGTCCTCATGCTCAAATTTGCTCTGAAGAAGCAGAAATTGCATTTAGAAAATAGGATTTCCTTTCCTTTCTTTCTGTTCTTGGCACTTGCTATCTTCAACGTGGAACATCATTTTGACACAATGCAATAGGTAATACTGTAAAATCGAATGCAATAAAAGATACCCAGCACACACATATATGAGGAAAAAGTCTATATTTACAAAAATACTGTTCAATTTTCATTGGTTGCAGTTCAATTTCAAACTATTCACTCAACTTCAGTGATCTCTCTCAGATTCCAGCTCCACAGGTCGCTGCTTACTTCAGAGCATCACACAAGCACATCATTTTCTTGCTTACCATGTTCAAGGAGCATTTCAGCATAAAATGTGCTACTCTGACTGAAAATGAAGGTTTGTATTTTGCCAGTAAGAATCTCTGGGTCAGTGTAGTATACTAGGAAGGCATGCAGGGACAAAATGCCCCACAGAGCATAGCAAGTCTTCTGACACAGCCAGATTACTTTGAAAATGTACACAAGGCACCCAAGAAACATTCTTTGGAATAAAGGTATGTTATTTTAAAAAGGAATATAACCTGTAAGGAAAATAGCATATGCAGAACAGCACAGGCCATTTTCTTATGCCTCAAACCATTAAAGCCTTTACACCGCCTTTCTTGGGGGGGATTCTTTTGGACTACATTAATGTAGACGATGATGCCTGGATATATTTTATTTTGGTCTTTTTTTCGTGTAAAATACCTGAAGAGAGATGACTTACAGTGTCACCTCTGTAAAGTCAGCTCTGTCCCTTTGTATAATTTGCTTGTAATAGAAGTTAACAGTCACAGTATTACTAGAATTATTTTGGGAAACCATTGTGGCAACATGCAAAATCTCCTTCCTTGTTCTAATGTCTACTCATTTATTGACTCAGGGTCAACATCTGAATGCTAAGTACATATAAAAATAAAGCAACAATTCAGGAAAAGAAAACCAAATGAACTCCTTTTTTGCTTCTTTCTGAATTTTAGCAAATTTATTATCCTGGAGGAGATAGAACAGGTTTACGCAAGAGAGATTTACATAATTTGACCAAAAAAAAAATAAGAAAACTCATCAGTTGACTATAATCCTCATCCTTTAATGAACAAAATAACACCATGTAATTCAGCTGAAGAGATAGGATGAGATGGATTTATGAATGTTAACAGAGTGGAAGAGGAGCCCAGAAGTGAAATGGTACCACAGTTTCAGAGAATACAATTTGAAGGTAACCATTTGCAAAGAAAAAGAATCACAGTTTTGTGTGCCAGAAAACATTGCAATTAAATCAAATTATGTCTCTGATGGCTTTTTTTGTCATCTAGAAAGAAGTTTCCAGCAACCAGCCATGCAGCCAGTACTTTATCCACCAAGTGGTCCATCTGTCAAATTGATGTCCCTCCAACTTAGAGACAAGGATGTCATGTGGGACAGTGTCAAACGCTTTGCACAAGTCCAGGTAGATGACATCAACTG
>JASSUY010032950.1:0-29890 GCA_032466535.1 Forpus xanthops
GCTGGCAGTGTTCAAGGCCAGGCTGGACAGAGCCTTGGGTGGCATGGTTTAGTGGGAGGTGTCCCTGCCCATGGCAGCGGGGCTGGAACTAGATAATCTTAAGGTCCTTTCCAATGCTAACTATTCTATGATTCTATGTGTAAATGGGCAGCAATAAGAGTGTACAAAATAGCTATAAAGAGCTGTCAGAATAAATTGTATTCAGTTGCAGCAGCTCTTCTGGGCTAGGGCATCCTAAAGACCATACCAGTGAGGCATTTCGCTTCTCATCTAGGGTTTGCAGTTTTACACTGACTCAGAAGCATTAATTTCTGCAGCTACAGAAGGCTCTTCCCCCACCCAGAATATAAACTGGGCTGAAATTACTTGTGCCATTTTACAGTCTGGCAAGAAGTCAAGGGCCTGAGTTACTGCTCACAAAACTTACCTGTCAGCAACTGCTGGTTCTAAGGACTGCTCTCATTTCTTTCAGGCCTACAGGATCATTGTGGCAACTACAGCAAGGAGGAAACTGCTGGTGTAAGGAGTTGCTGTAACAACATTTTGCCCTATGCTTAACACATTCCCTCAACTGATGCTTCCCAGATCACTCAATAAAACGCAAAAGAGGCAAAACCACATCTGTAGCTTTTTTGATTTTTCCTCAGTTTGATCCCCTAACACACCAAAATGTCTACACACTGTGCTGTGAGCCTGGCTCCTGTGTTGTCAAAGCGCTTTAGCAATGCCAAAAATTCACAAGACATGGTATGGAGACAGCAGAAGTCACGTTCCAAGAAAAGACAGACCAAGGAGAAGTCTGTATAGGAACCTCAGGCAAAACCAGCTCTGAGGTAAAGAGCAGAAGCTAGGGAAGGTCTGGCTGCAGCAAGCACCACCACTTAGACAGTCACATCTCTGATACCTGATCCCAGGGATCAAGGAACAGAAGGAATTCAGAAGGGGCTGCTGAAAATGTCTGAACTAGAGCTATGTGTGAGTGGTCTCTCAAAATGCAAACAGGCAATGTTTGATCCACCAGTCTCACAGCTGAAAGTTAACCATCATCATCTGCTGAATAAAATTTAAACCCACATGGCAAGCTTAGACCAGCCTAGCAACACGGGTTTTGTTTCTGCTTTGGGAAGTTTAAGGCATTATCACCTGATCACAGCCATACCAGTTCATCTCATTATGCTATCTCTAAAGCAACAACATTATCATGAGACTTCAATTATTATTTTTCACTTGTCAGGACAAAATTTGAATCTGTTGCATCCACTGGGAAACACGTTTGTATTTAAGTGCTTAAACAAGCACACCAGTATTTAGAAAAGCTTAATTTCCAGGTCACGTCTATTTAGATGTCTACATACAGACAGCTGTTTGTTCTTTTGTTATGCTTGTCTGAGAAAGCTATGCTGAGGTCCTTTTACCAAAAGAAATATTACAAACTTTCAACCACATTCTGCTGACTGAGTTGGTACGATGCCATACAGTCAGTATATGTCCTCTGCCTTTTAATCTCGAACCCCAAAGTAACCGGTTTCCATTTCTCTCGTCCCCTTTTTAGGTAGGTAAGAAGCAGGTGCTAGAGTCTCTTCACCCCAAGGACTGCTGACTCCAGGGCTTCTCGGGTTCCCGTAAAGAGAAACTGCGTGAACGAGAGGCAAAAATACAAACGCCGAGACACCCGAGCTCCTGCTCTGCTGCCCGCCGCCTGCCCTCGGGCGCTATTTTCGCCCTCGAGCGCTATCTTCGCCCTCCAGCGCTCCCGAAGCGCTCCGCGATGGAGCGGGCTGAAGAAACGGGGCAGCATGCATCTCCCCACCGGGGAGTATTACAACAAACACCAGCCATGTAGGAGCCATTTCCCTCCTTCCCCCCACTGTCTCCGGGGGCTGGACAAGCTGTGGGACGTAAGCAGCCACCGGCACAGCCCCTTTCCTTTCCTGGGCCTGCACGACGCTGCTGCGCGTCGCCCGAGCTCTCGGGACCCGATATGGCCTTTTCAAGAGCAGCAAACGGGACGAAGGGCAGGGGAGATTGCAGTGCCCGCCAAAAGCCGCCGGGCATCAGCGAGAACGGGTGCCTGGGCTGAGGCCGGATGCCCTGCTGTCCGCCCCCCGCCATCCCGCGTCTCATATTTAGTATAGCGGTATCCCCGCCTGTCACGCGAGAGACTGGGGTTCGATCCCCCGACGACAGCGTACTGGAACGCGCCTTTTATTTCCAGGTCCTTTGTTCGGAGGGCGTCGCGCTAGGCCCAGACCCTCACAACCCACCAGCAAAACACGCACCCGCCTCGAGCGAAAAACATACTACAAACTCCCCGTCGGGGAATCGAACCCCGGTCTCCCGCGTGACAGGCGGGGATACTCACCACTATACTAACGAGGAGCTGTGGTGGTGTGATTTTTCGGAGAGATGTCTTTATCTGCAAATGCACCCTTCTTTTCTTGCTGGGGAACAGCGGCAGTGAAGGGGAGTCGGCAGGTGTGATCTCTGAGCCACGGGTACCGGTACCCACGAGTGTGCGTAAGGAGGCGGTGTTGCGAGGCCGACAGGTCCCTGCTGCGAGGGGCCAGTAGCGGGTGTGCAGCTGGGTAGAGTTAAAGCACAGACGAGGGAAGGCGAGAAACGAGGCAGTGTTGGAGGAGAGGGGCCTGTGCGGGGTTGCGGTTTTAACCGGTACGGTTGCCATAGTGGTGAGGAGGGTGTTTGTCCGCTCTTCAACCTTCTGTCTCTGCCTCAGTAGCGGCGCTGGCCCCCTCCAATAGTGGGCGAGTTCTAAAACCCGGCCTGCACTGGCTCAGCAGGACCTCGTGGCGCAACGGTAGCGCGTCTGACTCCAGATCAGAAGGCTGCGTGTTCGAATCACGTCGGGGTCATTGCGTTTTTTTCTTCCTTCATTTCCACTGTCGGGTTTATTTCGGAGGACAGTGAGGGACGTTAATCTTTTTTTTCCTCCTAAAGCTCGGGGTCAGTCGCTTTTTGCTTGACCTTGAGAGGGAAGCAGAAGTACAAATCGAGGCCCTCTGAACGGTGTCACAGACGAGGCAGCCTGAGGACAGAAACACCAGAAACAGGCGTTCGGAACGCGTCTGACGCTCCGATTTCGGCAGCAGCGGGTCGGGGCGCGTGCCGAGAGGGAAGCGGTACCTGGAGAGGAACGGAAGCAGGGTACAGTGCTTCCCTGCCCCGGAGAACCGCAATTGCACGCCGCGCAGCCTGAGGCCTTCTCCGCGGCTGGAGAGGGGAGGCGAGGTGCGGATCGTGGTGAGGGGTTGTTTCTTAATATAACACTTAAACACGGAAGGCAAAGAACGTGTCAAAGATCAAAGTCCTACAAAAACAACCCAATGTGTGGAAATGATGAGAAGGGGTCAGAAAGATGAATGAAAATAGCAGCTTTAAATTTTAAATGGGACCCCCAAAATGGCAGGGACACCCTGTTTTCAGTGCACATGAAGAGGGGTGGAATGAAAGCACGAGAAACAGGTGGTAGGGGAGGTCAGGTTCTGTCAGGAAGCACAGGGGAGCAGGAGGATTGAGTGCCAGGGGACGCTTTTAGGAGGGTGATGGATTGAGGCTGTGGAGCACAGGAGTTTTCTCAAGAGTAGCCATTCCCACATGCTGAGGTGCCAGAGACAGGCACAGAAAGTACTGAATTTTGATTGAGATGAGAGCGAATGCTGGAAGTAATAGTTTGGTGATTTGGATGGACTGGAATGTTTTACACTTAATGAAACTGAATTAGGAAGGAAACAGAACAGTTTGTCAAAAGGCCTGAATTTGAGGGATGGAGAGAAACACTCCAGAGATACAATTCTAAATTTGGAGAATTGTTAGTTTTGTAAACCATGGCAGAAAATGAATACAGAAGTCCTGGAAACCAGACTCAGCAGAGTCATGCAATTATGTGGGTTTTTCAAGATAAAGACTTTGGGATTTGCAGGCTAATATTTGTTCCATATACCCTTAAAACCTCTCAAATACAGAAATTTTGCATCTTCCTTAAGTGCTCTGTTCCAGTGTTCTGCTATCCTAACTTTTATGAAGCAGCTACGTGTACTTTAACCTCGATGTCTCTTTCAACGTAACTTAAATCCAGCCCGCATGCTATTGCACTAGAGGACAGTTTATTCCTTGCTTTTTATAGATACTTCTTACATATTTGAAATTTGCTATGCCTCTCCACAGCTGCACTAGGGTAACAGACCGTGTTTGCTGGGCCTCTGATGATTTGTGTTGCTTGCCTTTGGAGTCTTTCCAAATGTGTTGCATTTTTAAGGGCCCATATCTAGTCAAAGTATTTCTGCTGACTCAGGTTTTATCAGGTCTGGAAAGCAGAGGACTGCCTGACATGCTGACAGGACCTCCATTTCTGCGGTTAGTCCTTGTTTTTTCTGATGCAGGATCTGTTAGATGGATGCATTTCATACTGGATGGATAATATGTTAGATGTTTCCCTGGTTCCACAAAATACCTGATGCCTGTGCCCTGTGGTCCCTCAGGGAGCTGGATGTAAGAAGTGGTGGCAATCTGCTCGTGCTCCTATCTGCAGCCAGAGCAGGTGAGTGGCTCTGAACATTCCAGATTGCTGCCAGGCAGCATCTCTGGCTTGCAGTGAGGGGTACACCTCCTGATAATACAGAACATCTATTAAGCTCTCAGGGTGTGGTTTCACACCAACAGACTTCACATAATGCCTGTGCAAGGTGGCATGAAGCAGTTGGTCTCGCTCAGCCCTGCCGGTCCTTGCCTGCCTGCTTCCTCCATCCCATTTGTATCATGTCGTGCAACTGTGCAGTGGCAGCTGCTGGCTCAGCATGCAGGTCTTGTGGCACAACCAGAAGATCCAGCACACAAGGGAAGGCATCAGGCATGCATGGCCTGGGACAGGAGGGAGAGTAGGATTTGGCAACCACCACAACTACCACCACCATTCAGTTAACTTTTTCATCAGTTATTCTTTGGAAGGATAGCCTACTGCCCCTAAATTGAAATAACCTAGTGACATTTCAAAACTAAAGAAAGAATTAAATACACCTTAGCTCCCTATCCCTGTGGGGAAAGTTGTATAGACCATCTTCAGCACTGGGCACCCTGTGTCCACAGCAAGGGCAACCACCAGTATTTATCACGTCAGGTGATGAAGATCCAGCAGCATCTCTCAGCTGGCTGTCTGGCCTGTTCCCCTGGTACATCCCTGTTCCCCAGTACCTCCACTGGCCAATTCAGCAAGAGATGAAACTTCTCTCAGGGAATTGCTCTAGAAGTGATATGCTCCACTGGAGTAAGATGTGCTTTTTTTCTTACTGCTTTGCGATTCCTACTTAGATTATGCTTAAAAAAAAGGCATTCTGGATAAGAAAGACTTATTAAAAAGCCACCTCATTTTCTCTAAACTCTCTAAGGAATTTAGGATAATTTTTGAAAACACAGGTAGAGAAAATATTTTTTTTCAATGTAGTACAACATAAACTACCTCTCTCATTTTTCTGGGTGGCATTAGAGGTTAGGAATCGTAAACTTGGGGGAAGTCAAAGCTAGGCAGCTGAGATAGTTCAGAAGACATTCAGTGTTTTCCTGAAAAAGATGATTGTATGACTGAAAATCTCTTTCTCATGCTCAGAAAAGCAAACAAATTCCAGACATTTGGGAGGGACCTAAAAAGGAAGAATTTTTGGCTTCAAACTTCAGCACAGTTCACATTTTTAGGCAAGCTTATGGCAGTTTTTCAATCACTGAAACCAGGCATAGTTTAAAACCATTTGCACTTTTTTCCTAAACTTTCCTTTTGTCACCATTTTTACTGACAAGGTAAAATATGACTACCTGTTTCTCAGGTAAGGGCTGGTATTATTCTGGTCTTTGAAAACCAGAACTACTTGTTAGGAATAAGCATTTAAATACTGGAATGGTTCATGGAAGGCACAGCAAATCAGCAGTTTCGTATTCCAACCTCTAAGACATTAATCATCATATTGGCATATGGATCACTTCATGGATTTGGTTTTTTTTGGTAAAAAAAATGACAGATCTTTCGAGGTTGCTCATAAGGAGCTCATTCTCTTATCCCCTTTGACGGCTGCCTTATGCTACAAAATGCAACCTTTCTTTACCTCAAAGCAAACAAGATGTAAATCCTCAGCTAATTGTCTAACTCTGGTGATAACTGCAGGTTGCAGTGTTAATCATTATTTATGTACATGCACATTTTGGTGCTTTCTCATATTTCTTTCCTTGTCCGTACCTTGCCTGGAGAAAGCCTGTTGCACCCAAGGAGTGAGAACATAAAGAATAGAACCAGGGAATAAAGGACTGTTTTGTGTTGAGGATTTTTTACGGACTTACAGGGTTGTTCAGCCTGGGGAAGAGAAGGCTCCAGGGAGATCTTACAGCAGCCTTCCAGTACCTAAGGTAGGCCTACAAGAAAGCTGGAAAGGGATTTTTTACAAAGGCATGTAGTGACAGGAGGGGGAGTTTCTTTAAACTGAAAGAAGGTAGATTCAGGTAAGACATTAGGAAGAAATTCTTCACTGCGAGGGTGGTGAGACACTGGAACAGGCTGCCCAGAGAAGTTGTGGCTGTTCCATCTCTGGCAGTGCTCAAGGCTAGGTTGGATGGGGCTTTGAGCAACCTGCTCTAATAGAAGGTGTCCCTGCCCTTGGCAGGGGGCTGGAACTGGATGAGCTGTAAGGTCCCTTCCAACCTAAAGCATTCTGTGATTCTGTGATACAGTTCTATGAACTGAGGTTATTTTTCGCATTAAGTGTGATAGCTGAAGAATCTCTGCTGCTTCCTTTCTAAAGTAGTAAAAGCAATTTAGTAATTTACTACCATAGTAGTAAAAGCAAGTTTCTAGAGTAGTAAAAGTGATTTAGCCCCCAATACTTGCATATTTTAATTCATAGTAGGTTATTATTCTTCTGCATGCATGTTGCTTTAGTGATCTACATTTTATACCCTTTCTTTTTACTGTACAACTGAGTTCTTATTTATGGACTGCTGTATTTTCCCTGTACACCTATGCACCTTATTATTTCATAATCTCCCATTTCTCTTTGTTATTGTTTGCAATACGTTTTTAACATAATAAAGCTTAAACTCCAAATTTTGACTTTTTAAACTGTTTTTTAAACTATGCTCAAACTATTTAACTATGTTTAAACTACTTAAACTATCTTTATATAAAAACCTATTTATAGTTTAAACAGAAATGTAGTTTTACTTGTTTATAGTTCAAACCATGTTTAAACTATTTAAACTTTTTAAATGGCATGTCAGTCTGCAGCTGGTTTCATATCTGAGCAAGATGTAAATTCTTAAAGGTGGAGGAAAGATCTATTTTAAAGTCACCAAGAAGGTGAAACGTACTCTCTACACTCGTCTACACTAAATTATTGCTATCAAAGTTGGAGATGAATTTGATTTTCTTTAAGCATTTCCAAAACACTTGTCACGTGATACACGTTACAGGAAAAATGTGGTAAAATATGCTGAAAAATAAACAGAACCACATAATTTGTTTGATTCAGGTTTAAGAGTAAGTGATAGTAATCAATCCATATTGGTACATGAATATTTGCTTTGTATGCATGTATGCTATCAGTGGAAGGAAGATGTTTCTACTCACCATTCAGCCTTGTTGTCTAACAAACTGAACAGGTAGAGTATATGCAACATCAAGAACCAAATACTTCCAGATATAAAGTATAATGAACTGCAGATGATGGCTGACTATTTGCACTACAAGGTAAACTAGACCTCCCCCAAGCCAAGCGTCTCCCTTATATTAATTACTTTGTTATGCCACACCAATTCCTTCATTGGAGCGTCAGGCTTCTTGTGCGTGGGTCTGATTTACCTCGAAATTACCTTCCACAAAAACACCCCTCAGTACCTCCACCTAGCCAGCCAGGCAAACGACAGCCACCATGGTTTGTGGTGGAGCAAACCTAAACTGAGGGAATCCCTTTCCTTGACAGCAGCGTAAAACACTTTTTGAAACATAGGAGGAGCAGACAGAAACATTAACACCCCTGTTGCTTGTCAATGATGGGCAAATGAAAATACATTTCAATTCTTATCTCTGATACTGTAAGGTAGCTCTCAAAAGCATAGGATATGTAGTCAGATCTAAATACTAAACTGCTCCCATCGTAAAATACAGGAAAATTGATAGCAGTGTACGTGCCCAGACAGCAGCATGTAAACACAGGTTTAATTCCCTTGCTTAAGCAACACACAGCCTTAAAACTCTATGCATCTTTCAAACCGTGCAGTGCTACAGAAGCGATTCATTATTAGTTAACATGCTACTTATCACAGCGGCAGCAGTTAGTTACACTGACAGCTTAGCTACCAGCTTCCCGGTTGGGCTTGTGCAGCCGAACAGCTAGTGCGCTAGGCGAAGCTAAGCGCTTGAGCAGCGAGGGCAGCACGTCCTGTTACGCGGGCACAGAACCCGGGTATCCGTGGGGCAGGCGCCTCAGCACACCAAAGCAAAGCCGGTGCCGAAGAGCAGGTGTCACAGGAGGGCACGGGGTTCACGGCAGGGTACAGGGATCTCCTTCCCGGCGGGCCTGAACTGCCCCCCGCCCCTTCTCCCCGCAGAGGAAAGCAACCTGTGTGACTGGCGAAGGAGAGCGTGGGGCAGCTGGGGAGACCCGTACGGATTAGAGGAACCGCCGCGGCGCTGGTCGCCACCTCCCCAAGGCGGCACGCACCCTCACTTCCCCCCTCCCTTTCTCCCCCACCCCTCCCTCACGTCTCCCGCCCGAGCCGAATTTAAACTGCGTTACTATCCCTCGAGCGCGCAAAGCACTAACGCTGGTGGGTCTCGCGCGCCTTTCGCCCCTTCCTCCCGGCAGCCAATAACAGGGCGGCTTCGTTCTCCTCTCTGCCAATCGCTGTGCGGTTTGTTGCTGACCGAGAGAAGCTCTCCGTGCGCGCGCCTGCCCGTTAGGGAGCTGGGTTTCTGGCGCGGGGCTGGCGAGTCCTCCTCCTCCTTCTTCTCCTCCTCCTCCTCCGTTCTCTCCTCCCTCTCTTTTCCCCTCCGCCCCTTTTCCCTCTCCCCGCGCTTTGTTGGTGCCTCTCTCGGGAGGGTAGTGGTGGTGGCGGCGGTGCCCGGCGGCGATGCCTGAGTTTTTGGCGGATCCGTCGGTGCTGACCAAGGAGAAGCTGAAGAGCGAGCTAATCGCGAACAATGTAAGTCTGCCCGGCGGCGAGCAGCGCAAGGACGTGTACGTGCAGCTCTACCTGCAGCACCTCACTGCCCGCAACCCTCCCGCTGCCGCGCAGCCCCCTGATTTCTCCAGCGACGAGGAGCGGGAGCCCACACCTCTCGGCGCCAGGAACCGCGGAGCTGTCGCTGGGAGGGTGAGTACCGCCGTCCTGACCCTGTGCCGGGGTCTTGGCCCCCACCCGTGGTCCCTCGGCTTTCCGGGGGCCTCGGGCCCGCTTTCCCGTCCGAACGGGCCTACCCCCCACACTGCCTGTCGGCCGCGGTTCCCCGCGAATTCTCCGGCGTAGGGCCGGCTCCGCCTCGCCTCACTCGAGGCGCGGCTTGGCTGAGGGTGCGATCGTGCCTGGCGGGAACGGGGTTGGAGGGACAGGCGCGCATTGCCAGGAGCCCAGCTGGGACCCGCAGGGCTGGGGCTGGCTTCGCCTCCGCGTCGATAACAGCGCGTACGCTCTGCGGCGGCAGCGGCTTCAGAGCGGTTGGTCCCCGGTGGCGGCAGGGCGCGCCGGGCAGCGGGCCTCTCCAGCCGGGGATGGGCAGGGCGATCGGGCGTGGAGCGTGAGACAAACCCGGACTGTGTGCATTGGGAATCCCTTACTGGGGTTTGCCGCGCCGTCTCGAAAGTAAAATACTTGGGTCTTGGAGGAATAGAAACCGCACGGGGCTGCAGCTTACTTTAGAAAGATGATCCCCGGCAGCTGTCTCGGTTGTACTGGAGCAACGTTACTCTGTGTTAATACCCTCAGATGAAAGGGTGAAGCTATTCCTTCACAGTTTGTTTGTTTTGTTTAATGAAGTGAGGTGTTTAGCGTAAAGAGGGTCTGCTTAGTGTTGCTGTCTCGTGTATCTAAGCATATGTTTTATAGCAGAGTGCCTCCGCTGCACGTTCAGATAGTTCGCTGTTACTTGCTTTGTTAGATAGACTTTCTTAGACAAACTTTATCATGTAAGGGAAGAGGGAGGGGGATGATGCCACTTAAACTTTTTTTCCTTTGGGAAAATGTGATTTCCTGCTTAACAGGTGAGCTGTAAATTTGAATAGATTAAACAAGCACTCTTAATTCATAATTTTAAGGTATCAGGTCTCACATAAAGGCTTGTTATAACGATTGACAGCTACCGGAGTTGTAAGGTATGTGGTGTTACAAGTACTTAGTTGAATCTGAAGTACTGTGTTTCAAAGCTCAGTTATAGAGAATGGAGAGAATTAGACTCCTTTGAAGGTGTTTCATAGTTAAACCTTTAAAAAAAAAACCTAACAGTTCATGAATTAAGAAACTGTATACCACAACTAAAAGAGGAAGAGCTTTCTAACCAAGTTATGTGCCTATCTTTAACATCTGTCCAGTTCAAATAATTAACTGGCGTTCACTGCAGAAGCTTTACCGTGATCTGACCTAGTGGTTGCCTATAGCGTTTGTGAGGTGCTGTTCAGTAAAGTAGGATGAGCTTGAATCTGATGTGTTTCACGCTTGTAGAAGGAAAGCTTCATGACTGCTGAAGTTCTTGGATCTGATTCTTACTTTTTCTTTCATAGTGCTTAAGCATAAACAACTCCAGGTGACTTTTTTTTTTTTTATGTTTTCAAAGTGGGTGGTACTACTTCTGTTAACAGTATCTCAAAGGCGCTGTGCTGTTTCTGTTAGTCTTGTGTGTTAATATCAGAGCACTGTATCATCATAACTTCTGAAGCTTCTCTGAATATTCTGTTGGCAGTTGCTTGGACTTGGATTTGTTGTGCCATTCCCCCTACCCATTTCTCCCCTTTCATCCCCCCAGGAAAAGCTGGCGGTTGAGGAGGCAAAAAAGCTTTCTCTCTCTGCTTTGTACAGCTTGGGTAGTTGTGCAATTGCTTGTAGCTGGAGTAGCTGTTGTCCCTGTTAATGCTTTCTGGCACAAGGATGATTCCCTAATTGATTCTACTTCCAGAAAAGTAATATACAGGTCTCCAGAGTGACTTGCCCCAAAAACTTTTGGAAGGGAGGAGAAGCAGTGTGAGGGAATTCTGATGTCCAAGGCAGTGGGATTCTGGTACGGGAACAAAGTGGAATAGCTTGATAGGATGGAGAGGACAGGAGGGAAAGTGCTCAAACCTCTGAAAGAAAAGAGCTGGAAGGGGCAAAGGGAGGAAGCTGGGGCTACAGGACGTTATAGAAAGAAGAAATAATATAAAGGAATCCCATGTTTCCTGTAAGTCACTTAGTAGGCTCCAGAAAAAAGTGGATTTGTCAACCTCTATCTCTTACTCCCCAGTGCAACTTAATTGGGTTATCTTAGGTATTGGTTTTATGTCTATATTTAAAAGCAACAGAAAACAATTTGCACTGGATGCCTAAGGAAATAAAAGTACTTTGTGACATATGCTAGAGTAATAATGTCTCTTTTCTGTTTCTAGGTTCAGAACTGAGTAACAAAATTGCAGTATTTTATTAGTTTTTATGTGTATTACAGGTCTTAGAAATTGTAGTATTGGTTTGTGTACGTTGGTTGGGAGGGGAGCTTGTAAACCAGCTCATTGAAATTTACAGGCAATCAGCTACTTAGTATGTTTCTGGAGCGCCAAAATAATTGACTATATTATGAAGTTATCTGCTACAGAATTAAAAAATTTGGGCTGCTCTATTCAATGTTACGTGTATCACTCTAAAAATTTGACTGTTGCTTAACTTGAAAATAGAAAAAGCCTCTTCAATCCAGGTGACTCACTCAAGGCTAGTATTAACTTGTAAGAACATTTAAAAGAGCACCTACATGTGTTTGAGTTTCGCAGGGTTCTGTCCCACTGTGCTTTCTGCTATTCCTTATGTTTTTGTATTTCTTTGGATATAGCTTGATATTCTACAATCCTTAGAAAGCAACAAACCCCAAAAGACCAAACCCAAATGAGCTGGAGCTGATTTAGGAGTAAAGACTCGCTCTCACTGTTGGGATGAATGAATGCTGGCTATGTAGAGGGAGAGGCAGAAAGGGGCCAGAATCACTCTTAGAGCAGAGAAATGGGCATTTTTGAGTAGAGAAGACCAACTCGAGTGAGATGCATAAGGTTGTCCTTATACCAAGGCAGTAGGTGAGGGCTTGACTTCCTGTGTGCGCCTGCTTGCTTGCGGATGCTTTGGGCAATCTTGTCCTGCTCAAGTCCTTGGAAGGTGTTGGGATCACAGTCAAAAAGTACTCTCTCCTTACTTTATGGGCACAGGTATTAAAAATCTACAAAATAGATTGTTTATTAAGCTTTCAATGTGGAAAATGTAGTGGGGATGCCATATTGGCCTGAATAAGGGTGGTCTTGGCTTGTCAGTCACTGGAGAGTTTACCAGCTGCTGAGCTATCCCAATCTTCCTCTAGGTGAGCTAGGAATTCCCTTTAGCAAGTAGAGAGTTACAACCCTCTGTGAGCTGGCAACCAGTTGGGGTTGTAGTGCTTGTGTCTGTGGAGGGGTGATCAGAGCACAGAATGCGGGAGAGCAGGGGCAGCCTGTTGCTGGGGTGAGGGACAGGATTGGCTGCCAGGGGGGTGCTCTGGGCCTGCTTCCCCGTGGCATCCTCTAGGTATGGGGGTTAAGGTGGAGAGAGCGGGTACCCCTGTGGTGTTTGAGTTCATACCAATACCTTACTTGAGCTCTAAACTGGCTTACAGATGCTGGGGGGAAGGGGAGGAAGCACTGTTATTCTTCAAATGGATATGAGAGAAAAGACCAAAGGAGTGCTCTGGATATCTGTGTTACGCTCACTAAAGAGACAGTAAAGATAACCTGGGTCTATTGTTGACAGTTAATTTTTTGACATTGCCATAGTCCTTAGTAATTTTAAACTGTCTTTGCTGTCATTTTAGTGTTCTTTTTTCTAAGTTCTAGGCATTTGAGAATGCATTTAGGTGCACATTTTCTGTGGATAAAAACTATGCAGTAGTGAGACAAAACCTCATAGTTTTAATTTGACTACAGACTGCCTTTTAAATCCATCACTCTTCTAGCACAGCTGTATCAATACTGCATCCAACCTCAATATGCTGGTGGTTTAAAATTGGGGTATTGTGTATAGTGATGCTGCTGCTCTTTCATTTATTCATATTTCATATTATTCATAAGGGTTTATTTTGACCTGTGTTTTATTTTGGTCCAGTAGTGAATGTACAGACTCCTAACATGCATGTATAAGCAGATTAAAGCTTATAGGGGTTTTGTTCGGACCACATTGTTTTCTGACCCTGAAACTTTTCCTTTTAGATGAGCAAGCTCTCTTGGAAGTTAGCAGGTTGCTTGTTTTTTGTTTTTTTTTTTTGGTTTTTTTTTTTTTTTTTGGCGCCTAAAGTTAAGAATCAGACTATCTTACTTTAGGAGGTAACTGTTTTTATACTTCATAATGCGGTGCAGCAAAATCCTCTCCTATTGCATAAAGTGCAGTTTGCGTTGTAGAAGATGACTTCAAATACAAAAAAAAAAATCACTAAAACAAAGTAAGATAAGATGTTAACCTAGATATAGTTTGTGTATATACTTATATCTCTATATAAAAAGAGCTGTCCTGTGAAATATCTGAAAGTGTAATTTTAAATATAACCATTTGTTTAGATAGAGTACTTCTCTTTGGGAAGGGGGAGAGAGCTTACTGCCTACATACTCTTACCAGGAGAAGAAAAGCTGTATAATCGTGCTTGTTTGGGTCTAGTCTGACAATACTCTCTGGAGGAGCCAACTCCTTCATCTTTACTTACATTTTTGAGGAACTTCTTTTCCCTAAGCCTGTTTAGTGTGGTGGTATGTGAGGACAGTGGCTGATGTGAGACAAGAAGAAGTAATTATGAAAGGGCATTTCTGTCTCCTTATGAGCATTGTTTTAAAGCTTATGTAAAAAATACCTTGACACTGTTGCCAGACAGGAGCTATTAAGAACTTAAAATGTGTAGTTTTATGACTTGTCTTATTGTTGCATTTAATGTCCTGGAAGAATCTTTTCTGAAACACACAGAGTGATATTTATGACTTTTAAACTGATGATTTTAACAATACCAGTTGGACATCTCTTTCTGACTTATTTTAATGAAAGTATAATGAGGGCATCTAGATCTGAAGGACCTGTTAGAAAGATTTTATCAGGGAAAGTTTTTTTTGTTCGTCATTTGCTTTTGTTTGAATGTTGTGGGTTTGGTGTTCTTGTTTTCTGGGTTTTTTTTTAATCACTTGTTTTAATCAAGTAGCCTCAGCTCTTTGAGGTCAGAATGATGTGGTAGTGGTAATATCTGTAGCTGACGTAACTACAGTTTCAACCCCTTCCCTATTTGAAAAGGGAAGCTAATGGAAAAACTGGTGGTTTATGAAGGTAGTGAGCATGGAAAATGAAACTGTGTATTTGGGTAGAGGGGAAACTTGTAAAGCATACATGCTACCTTTGAAGGAAGAGAATCTATTAAGTGTTTCCTGTGTGGCTGTATCTCGTAATTAATGATGTGCTGTACAAATGTGACCCAGAATACAGGTTAACACTTTTGTGGTCATTTAAATGGCACTCATCTGTTGCCTGAGTGACAGCAGTGTGGTAAGGTGGCTGAGTAGTGCCCATTTCAGGGAGAAGTCTTGCCACGCTGTTCTGCACCTTCAGGCTTTCTGCAGTTCTAGAATCATGAACTAGGGAGATGTGCTTATCAGATGTCCAGCGTAGTAATGGTGTTTCTGTTGAGGCAACAAAATCCTGTTGAAGTAATTTTTGTCTAGTAGTGCATGTCTATTGTTCAGCAGGGATGCGTACACAAGCCAGATCTCCAGGTCAGCATTGAGTTGATGAGACCATCTGTTATTTTGGTTTCTTGATTTTTTTTTTTTTTTGTCTTTTTTTTTTTTTTTGTCATGGTTTAAGCTCCTCAAGCAGTTTGCTCCCTCGCTCCCCCCTTTCTTCCCCCAGTCCCAGGGGATGGGGAGGAGAATCGAAAGAATGCAACTCCCACAGGTTGAGATAAGAAGAGTTTAGTAACTGAAGTATAACACGAATCACTGCTGCTACCACCAATAATAATAATGACAAGGCAAATACAAGGGAAGAATACAACAGCTCACCAAGTATACCCAGCCCGACCAAGCACTGCACCCCCACCATTCCGGGTCTCTGCTCCCCATTTTATATCCTGGGCATGATGTGGTGTGGTATGAAATATCTCTTTGGACAGTTTGGGTCAGGTGTCCTGTCTCTGCTTCCTCCTGCCTTCTCCTCCCTGGCAGAGCAGGAGGCTCAGGAGGTCCTTGGTCAGACAAAACGTTACCAAGCAGTAACTGAAAACACTGGTGTTATCAGCGCAGTTTCCAGGCCCAAAATCAAAAAACACTGTGCTGCACCAGCTACTACGAAGGAAAAAAATGACTGCTGCTGCTGAACCCATGGCAGGTGGTTTTTTCACTCTTTCACTTAGGTTTTCTGTAGACAGCTCTTCATTATGCGGTATTCATCTGTTTTCAGGGTGGACCCATTCCTTTCACTGTGGAGTGAATGGAAGGGTTGAATAGTCCCTGATCTTATAATTTAAAACTGTTACCATACATAAGCTTGGAAATTTTAGGTTTGACACTTACTAACTAATGTGAAAAGGTAGAGAATTCATTGGTGTGTATCAGTATCTCTAATTTACTGCTTCATAATATCCTTTTCATTGTGTATGTTGTAGGTCCTGTAGCTTTTGGTAAGTACTGTCTGGAGGCATTTAAGGTTAAAAAGTTCAGTAGGACTTGGTTTAAGAAGGATTCTACAGCAGGAAATGTTTGTGTGTAATAGAATAAAAAGTGTAAGGGGAATCCTAGAATCGTAGAATAGTTAGCATTGAAAAGGACCTTACCATCATCTAGTTCCGACCTCCTTACCATGGGTAGGGACACCACACACTTAAACCATGTCACTCGAGGCTTGGTCCAACCTGGCCTTGAACATTGCCAGGGATGGAGCATACACAACATCCTTGGGCAACCTGTTCCAGTGCCTCACCACCCTCATGGTAAAGAACTTCATATCTAACCTAATCTTCCTCATTGAGTTTAAACCTGTTATCCCTTGTCCTGTCACTACAGTCCCTATTGAAGAGTCCTTCTCCAACATCCCTATGTTTCAGAGTATAAGCCTTATTTTTGAGACTTAGCATATGCAGTTCCTTTTCTTCCAATCCCCTAAGAGAAATACAGCTGTTTATTACCAGAAAGGATGCTGTATGAACTGGAAAATTAAAAAGCATTCTGTTGATGTGATTTGGGCTGTCATAGCCTGTCTGAACCTCTTTTGGAGAAATAATAAAGAAACCCTGAGCCTTTCTGCTTCTAGTGAGGAAGCTGAACCTGTTTGGGATTAAAGTCCTTGAATACTTTAAAGTAGGTGCCATTTAATTTGGGATTTGAAAATGCTGCTTTTGATAGTGTCCCATATTTGTCATATTATTTAATGGCTTCTTTAAGTTGTTACTTAACACTTGCCTTTGGTGGAGTAGTGCTAGAACCTAGTAAAGGTACCTGTACATTATGCTGGATAAATTAGTCTATGGTTGTTGGATTTCTATTCAGCAGAAATACAGATGATAAGGTATGGTATAGCTTCCAAGTCTGAATTCTCATTGCTTGCATTTTCTGCTCCTTTTATTAGTATAAGAAGATGAAAGCTCTTTGCTGTTGAGATATGACACTGAGAAGATTAACTTCTCTTACGTTCTTGTTTTCCTGTAGTTCTAGAACTGAGAATGCTGTGTGGAAGCCCTACACTTCCATAGGGTAGTAAATACTTAAGTACTTGTTCTGAAGGGTTGGATCCTAGTTAATCTGTAACTGAGCCTGATAGGTTGCAATTTGGTGGTGGTATCTCTTTGGTGTGAACAAGTCCCTCTGAAGTAAATTATGTAGCTCCTCTTCCATCTTCTGTTTTCTAAAAGATGGCAATGGTTAGAAATAAATTTTTTTTTTTTCATTGTTTGTTTTAATGCTCCTAACTCTAGTTGAAATGAGAAAATCCTCGGATGAGGATTTATTGGCGAGGGCATAGTGTTGCAGGAATATTTACATTGCATGCGAAGTGGTCAGCTGCTTTGCCTTACTTTGGCAAAGCCTGGTGGTGGTTGCCACAATTTCATTTTAAGCACTTTACCTCCACAGTGCTGTAACACAACTTTAATTTGACCTGTGGTCACCAGACCAGGAAAATGTGGTTGGTGGTGTTTTTTATTTGTTTGTTTTGTTTGGGGTGTTTTTTTTTGGGTTTTTTTTTTTTGGTTGCTTGGTTTTGTTTTGTTTTTTTTTTTTTTTTTGGGTTTTGTTTTTTTGTTTGTTTGTTTGTTTGGCTTGTGTTGGGTTTTTTTTTTGTTTTTTTTTTACTTGCCTTTTTATCTGCAATGGTAAATTTTAAAGCTAGTTCTTACAGTCTGTCTCATGGGGTAGTCTCATGAATAAGTTGTGATGATGAACAGAAAGTGTGGTAGTGCTTTTTACCTCAGTAGTTGTAATTAAAACTGGTGTTGTGAGGTTAATGCTATGGTACTGCAACCAAGGCAATGAGAGGAATTCTGCCTTAGGCTTCTAGAACTGATATTATGGTACTCTGAGTGGTTACAATGGCAGCTTCCTGCTTGTACAATTGAAGTAATTTCTTTCTGCTTTAAGGAGAATAGGTATTCAAAGTAAAAGTTGAAGGCCTCACATAACACAAGTAGTTGATATATCTGGCCATATGATTGAAGAACACAGGTTATCTTCAGTTTTTATCCCCTCCCTGTTCTTTTTCTCTGCTCAAATTGACTGTTCTGATAGTCTCTGTGTGTGGTAATGCTGCAGGAAAAAGTAAAATTAATCTTGTAAGAAAACAACAAAGTACCCGAAGATGCTATGAGAGATGTGGATTTATTTATGTTAAAGGACTGTGTTACTCATTAATTGGATTTAGGTTTCTGGTAGTTAAGATTTCTGTAAAATGTCTAGTACAATGCTGAGTAGTTTTTCTGGTGTATGTTGTTGCAGGTTCTTCTGTAGCCTCTAAGTGATACAAAGGTAGAGTTACATTAAATTTGGTTTCCACTTTCTTTGAAATGTCATTGGAATGGTGATTTCCTGCACCATGGTGATAAGTTTTCTTCTGAAGTATGAAGGCAGCATCTTAAATTAATCTTCTTGGTGATGTGTGCAAATTGTCTAAAGAGGTTCCAACAGGAAAATTCATTATTTATTTTGGCATTCTTTTACACTGTTTGGACAGTTCTGAGTAGTCCAAGAAAAAAAAAATGCCCTGGATATTGAAATCTTGGTAATGTGATGCTGAACTTGTGATACTGTTATGACCAGCATACTCAAATGTAAATACAAGTCTCATAGCTGCAAGTTGTTTGTGTTTTTTTTTTTTTTTTATTTTTTTTTGTGTGTACCACACAAGTAGGCTCAGTTGCTTCAAAAATTAGATTATTATGTGGTAATGGAATGACTGATAGAATGTGTTGTAAACCTGTCATTAGTCAAATCTGCTACTTTAGTGGCACTCTCTCTTCAGATTACTTGGAGTCTACTTTTTAGAATTAAGAAACAGCATGAGGTTTTGGAAAGTGTTGTTTTTCAGCAGCTGATTTTGGCTTAGAATTCTGAGATTTTCACAATCCAGGAGTTGGAGAAAAATCTGATTAAGAGGTCAGTATTTGGGAAATCCCCTTATAGACCCTGTTTAGCTTCAAAATATCAAGACATTTGAGGCAGGAACAAGCTTGCATTTAAACCAATATCAAGCTGGCATCAATGGCTAGCAAGTATGGGTGACCTGTGTCAGTTATTTTACAATCTTTAAGTGCTATCTTGTGAAATGCAGCAGAACCCTGTTAATAGTTACTGTTACAACATACTTGTGTCTGGATTTTTAACTTTTAACTACCAGAAAACCCAGATAGGTCATCTGGGCAACCCAAGTTGAGAAAAATATTAAGTGAATGTTACATTTGTTTAAATCCTATGACTTTGAGACTAAAATATGACTTACTTCAAAGCAGTATCGAAGCTCTTAGTTGTGAGCAAGTGGATCCTAAGCATATTTTTTTCTGAACTTCTCACTCTCTTGCAGATCTTGGAGCTTGAAATACCTCTTGTAGGAACAAATGCTTCCCAAGTTGAACAAATATTATGATCACTCTGTTTGGATATAGCGGAAACTCCTAATTTAGGAGTAGCATTTTAGCAGATTATTTTGATAACCATCTGTATGTGGTGGTGATGTGTTGCCAACTGTTCAAGTAGTGTTGCCAGAGTTGGGTTGAGAATCTGTTAGAGCTACAGTAGCAGAGGTCTAGGCAGACAGGATTTTGAAAATTTGAGGGTGTTTCTGGTTTTGCCTTTCCTGTGCTTCCTTTGTAATCATCACGTAATCTTACAGAGAATACCAGGATAAGTGGGAATGAGGATTTTAGGAACTTGGTTGAGAAGGTGAAGTTAACTTTTTCCACGCTATTGGAGGAACAAGTGTTGATCTGTGATGTAGAAGAAGAACGTGAAGAAAAGAAATCCTCTCCTGTTGTATATTTGAACTTCAAATTAAAATGCATGATCAGAATAACAAGTAAGGGTTTGTGTGGGTTGTGGTTTTTTTTGGGTTTTGTTTTTTTTTTTTGTTTTTTTTTTTTTTTTGTTTTTTTGACTGAAGAGGAGGCTTTTAATGTATGTCCTTACATATAGGAGGCTTGTATGTCCTTACATAAGTAGGAAGCTGGTGCATGTTTGCTTAGTAGGTGTAAATGTTTAAAGTGTTTGACATAGGCTTTGGTAGTGGTTAATATAATTACTTTTTCTGGTTCTGTATGTTTAGGACTATCCTATCTTCCTGTTCCCTTAGAAGAAAACAGTGTGTCCTGTTTTAGCTGGAAATACTCTCTTATTTCTTCCTTGCGCACTCACAGAAGGCCACAAAGAAAACTGACAAACCCAGGCCAGAGGAGAAGGATGACCTAGACATAACAGAGATGAGTAATGAAGATCTCCAAGAGCAACTTGTGAAGTATGGACTAAATCCTGGCCCAATTGTAGGTAGGTCAAGTGGTGCTAGCAAATGTTGATCTGTTCAACATATTTCCCAATAAACTGCAGTTCCATGTCTTCCAAGCTTAGCTGATACAGTTGCTGAAGTTTAATACCAGTACTGTTGCAGTCCTGCTTTCCGCTTAAGATGTTTTCATTGAACTACTTACGTTGAGAAGACTTGAAGCATTTCATTGTAGGCGAGTCCTCAGTTCATTCCTCTTGTGTTCTAGGCTAGCTAGAGTTGTTCCAACTTCTGTTCCAAAGCTGTGTAACTTAATTAACCTAATTACCCCAGTGCTGAACTTTTTCTGATAACAGAGATGGAGATCTGATGCCTGCTAAAAAAGAAAATAAATCTTACATAATAACCTAATAGCATTGAGAGCAGAATGAGAATGTGGAACTTCCCTGTCCCTAGAGCATTTCCTACTTACTGCATTGTGCAGTAATGTTTTCTTTTGCTATTTTTTCTCTTTTTTTCTTCCTCTCTTCCTGCCCCGCCCAGCTTCTTGAAACTAACTATCTGTCTTGCATGATAACCTGCATCAGAAGTTCTTGTCCCAGCTTAATCTCCTTCCTTGGGCATGCATCTGTGATGTGGGATCACAGCTCCTTGCCTTTCAGATTGTTCACTAGCTTAATGGCAAAGGAATTCCACAAACTTTTTTTTTTTTTTAAAAAAAAAGAGGGGAAAAAAGTGAAGGCTGCTGTAGCACGCTGAGCCTCCTGTGGATGTTCTTGTGATCCTGGGTGAATGAAAATGACAGTGGGATCCTGTGTGTATTTGAAGTCTTATAAGTGATACTATGTTAACTGTTGCTGCATGCCTTCCCATTCAATTTATTCCTCTTGGATAGCACTCAAGTCTTCTGAAAATTCGAGTATACATGGAGTCCACTGTAAAGATGTTCAAATTTTAAGTAAAAGCTTTGTTCTTAGAGGGCATGGATTCTGTTTCTTGTAGTCTGCCTCTTCCTCTTGCCTGGAGTCTTCCTCTGTTAGACAATTCTACAACTAACAGCTCAGACAAGAGTGATGTGTATAGATTTTTGCCAGCATGGTCCTGACATGGAAAATACAAAATCCCATGCTTTCAAAGATCCCAAAGGAATATATAACACCCAGGTTCTTGCAGTCAAGTCAGGAAAGATGAAAACTACCTTTAGCATGTATCCTTTCTTGTTTATAGCTACTACTAGGAAACTTTATGAGAAAAAACTGTTGAAATTGATGGAGCAAGGCCCAGAACCAAAGGCACCTGTGCCTCTTCCAGCGATTTCTTCAGCTACAGAGAACACCAGGCAGAATGGAAGTAATGATTCTGATCAGTACAGTGACAGCGAAGAAGGTAAGATTTAAGTAGAACTTGCATGTGAACTGTTCAGATTATACATCAATAATACTCGCAGCAGAAGAAATATCTAAAGAAAGCATGACCTTGCTGTTAGTTGAGGCTTACTCCTGTAGACCACTTGAATCATCTGCTAATAAACTGTTCCCTACTGTCCTTTTTCCTCGGATTGGAGCCTGTAAATCTGATGGGTAGGAGAGCTGCATATTAAGTGTTCTAGTGTCCTTTGTACTTCATCTTCAAATGCAGTTTTGCCTTAAGGTGCTCTCAGTAGTTATTTACTATTGGATAGCATATGAATGTCTATTAAACTTCCGTACTTTTTTGGTTTAATGTATGTCATGTATGATTCAATCCCTTTTATGCTCTGTTTGTTATAGGCTTAGTTTGCTGTGGGTTGGTTGATCTTGGATATGTTTTTTGTGGTTTTAATACTAAGTTATCAAAAAGGTAAAGTGGTGGGGGAAATGGAACTTGAACCACACCATCACACTTTTCATGTAAAAACAGTGTAGGTTTTAAAGAGTGTAATAGAATGTTAGAAGATGCTTGTTTTGTGTGGTTTGTTTTTGGGGGTGTTGGTTTTTTTGTTGTTTCTACAAAACTTCTATGGAAATAGGACAGAAGGGGTTGAAATACGAGGAACTCAATGGATTTCTCTTGTGTATTTGGTCTTGGTTTTGAACTTAAAGCCCTTTCCCTTAAAAAGCAGGGAGAGATGTTAAAGATTTATATATTTGGTTATTTTTAGCACAGCTGACAGGATTCTCCTCCTACTTACACATGCTTTACCTAATTACCAAGTTCAAACACTGGGGAGGGGGACAAGGGGAACAGGGCGTAGATACAAAAACCTGAAGCCAAAGCCAAACACTTCCTCCCGTCAAAAATTAAACAAACAAAACTTTTCTATGAATAGGCTTGAAATATGTTGGTATGTTAGAGTTTTAGAAAGGGGTGGTAATAATGCATCCTGTTACTGGTAGGATGACTGCTAACCACTTGCCCTTCTGCATCAAGAATGAGTTTTATATAAAAGGACCTGTTTTAAAGGAAATAAAACTACCAACCTAAACAGTGTTGAAAAGCTTCAGTACCCTTACTACAATTAATAGTGTAATGGTATTTTGGTTAAAGTATTTGCAGCTTGATACCAGTTTGTAAATGAAACTGCTGGATTGACCAAAGCTTATCTGAAATATAGGGCTTTATAACAAAACTGACTTAGTAAGTTTGCTAAGTGGCTTAAAATAATTTTAAGGTTATTCTTCAAATGTCTGTTCTTCTGCATTCAGTGGAGCAACTTACCTATTTCTCAAGCTTTTTAGGAAAGTGGTAACTCATAACAGAGTTACGTTGCTTCTTAAAATTTATTTTATTGAAATAAAATTGGTTTAAACTAGTACAACAACCAGTAGTATTATAGAAGCTAGTTACATTAAAACTGATTACAGATCCGAAGACTGAACTGAGGCTTGAGAAGAGAGAACCGTTGAAAACTGGGACAAAGACTCCAGTAGCACTCAGACAAAGAAGAGTTGAACACAACCAGGTATGTTTAATTTAGTGACGTCTGTAACAGCTACTAACTGCAGGTGATGTCTCACTAAACACTTTAATGCTTTTAACATAATTACATTTGACTTAGTGGGCTCTGCTGTTTTTTTGAAAGTTCTTCTAGAAAGCCTGTTCAAGTGCAGCATGAAAATCTTGTGAATTAACTGTAGCTGCTGGGTTTAGCCTGTCTGATAATGTTCAAAATTATGTTTTGCTAAAAGCTGTGCTGCCGTAGCTGGCCAGTCAGACAAACATCTTTGAAAAAAATAATAGGTGACCTTAACATGCAAAAAGAAAAGTTCAGAAAAAGGTTAGTTTGGGCTCTTTTTTAAGAAATGGACATATATGTATTTTAAAACATCATATATATCCATCTGATTTGATATGTATACATATATGTATGTATTTTAAATACATCTGTTTAATGTTTCTAGTACATAATGTGCTTCTGTATATGCCTATATATAGAAGCATGTGTATGTGTGTGTATACACATGCATTAGGAATGTTTTCTTCCTCAGCTGTGCTTGTGTCAGCAGCACTACCGTAGACGTTAATTTGTTGGAAAGCTTCTCCTAAGAAGAATAGCAATAAACAACAGGCTTAAACCTGACTGTATGTACTAGCTGTCCTTATGAATAATACTAGCTCTGTTGTAGTGAAAGAGGAATTTTGCAGAAGCACATCAAGCTTTCAGACTGACTGAATACTGGATTTGGTAAATGGTGACTGATGTGTTCTTGTGATATGACAGTGTCACTAAATACCCCATTCCCCAGTTTAGGTTACCTAGAGTCTTAACAGTTTTACTCATCTGACCAGTAAGTAGTGGAGTTGTGCTACACTGGAGAATTTGTAGAGAAAACATTTACTGACTCAAAATCGTACCTGTTAATAGCTTGATGTATTTTAGCAGAACAGTGACTTTCCTCACTACTTTATTCTAAATGACAGATGCTTCCTTTTTGCATACTCTGTTTGTATGTATAAGCATGCTTTTGCTATGGATGTCACTTAAAGCAGGTAATATGTTGTGGTGTGAGCTTGGGTAATGGAGTGCAGTTACGGCGATCTGTAACTAGTTCTCATTATTATTGGATTTTTAGAGTACGAGTTGAACAGATCTTACCTCTGCAAATCAAAGCACACACATAGTTCAGGGCACAAAACATTCCTTAATTTATCCAGGTAATTTTTGCTCATGATGGTCTTTAGAATAGGCATCTGAATCTTGTATTTTAAGGGTTACTCTTTTCTAAATCTCTGTTCACCCAGAAGTCTCTGTCAGCCTCAGCGTGACAGTGTTATTTAATTCAGCTGTCAGCAAAGCAAGCTTCCTAGTCTTCAGGAACCTACTTACAGCATAAAAGGGAAGAGATAGTGATGTATTTTTGTGGAGTTTTCAAATGATGAGTATCTACTTAAGTTTTTGTCATCTAATTTCACTGTAATAACATGAGGTCATTACTGTGTTTAATCTTGCAATATATTACATGTGCAATATTTTAATTGCCAGGAGATAATAGCAGTATCAATTCATTAGTAAAAAAAAAATAATCTACTTTCACAATTATGCCAGATTCTTCAGGAGCTCTTAACTGTAACTCGTTAAGCCTTTTACCTTTCAACAAATAAACCAAAGAACAAAATAAGAATGACTAACAAAGATTTACATCTGCCTGAAGCTAAGAACAGCTTAATGCTTTTGGTTAGCAAATGTGTAATGCCTCAGTGTCCAGCTGGAGATCAGTGTCGGTGCTGGGACCAGTATTGTTTAACATCTTTGTCAGTGACATGGACAGTGGGATTGAGTGAGCAAGTTTGCCGATGACATCAAGCTCTGTGGTTCAGTTAATACGGTGGAGGGAAGGAGTGCCATCCAGAGGGACCTTGACACACCTGTGAGGTGGGCTGATGCCAACCTTATGAAGCTTAACCATGACAAGTACAAGGTCCTACACCTGAGTTGGAGCAATCCCAGGCACAGCTACAGGTTAGGCAGAGAAGAGATTCAGAGCAGCCCTGTGGAGAAGGACTCGGGGGTGTTGGTCTATGGCAAAATGAACATGAGCCAGCTTCAGTGTGTGCTTGCAGCCTAGGAAGCCAATTGTCTCATGGGCTGCATCAAAAGGAGCGTGATCAGCAGATCAAGGGAGGTGATCCCGCCCCTCTACTCTGCTCTCATAAGACCTCATTTGGAATATTGTGTGCAGTTCTGGTGTCTTCTACATAAGACAGACATGGAACTATTGAACAAGTCCAGAGGAGGACCATGAGGATGATCAGGGGACGGGCACCTCCCATATGATGATAGACTGAGAAAGTTGGGGGGTATTCAGCCTGGAGAAGAGAAGGCTACATGAAGACCTCAGCAGCCATCCCATGTGGGAAGGAAGCTTATAAGGATGCTGGGGAGAGACTATTCATGAGGAACTGTAGTGATAGGCCAAGGGGTAAAGGCTTCAAACAGGGGAAGTTTAGATTGGACATAAGGAGGGAGTTCTTTACTGTAAAGGTGGTGAGGCACTGGAATGGGTTGCCCAAGAAGTTGTGAATGCTCCATCCCTGGTGGTGTTCAAGGCCAGGTTGGACAGAGCCTTGGGTGAGATGGGTTAATTGGAGGTGTCCTTGCCCATGGTAGGGGGGTTAGAACTATATGATTTTAAGGTCCTTTCCAGCCCTAACTGTTCTATGATTCTGTTATGTTATACTTGGAATCAAAATGGAAGTTTTGGTTGGTTTGGTTTTTTTTTGTGTTTTGAATTTTTTATTATTTTTTTCTGTTCTAAGATAGTGTCGAGTGGCCATACTTATTCTGCAGAATTATATGCAACTGTCCTGGTCTTTGTGGCATTGGCTCAAAGATTATGGAGCTCTGAAGGGCGGTGAGGCTGAATTGGTTGGTAGTGTGTGAGCAGACTTCTTTGTCACTTCTCCTAGGTCCTGTGCAGCACTAGTCTTAGTCTGGATGGTACAGACTTGAAATGGTTGTCATTTGGCATGGGTGGATGTTGCTGTTCTCTTGAGAAATGAGTTAAATAGGTAGACCTTCAGCCAGCTGTTGCAAAATAAATGGAGTGAGGATGTTAGCACACGTACGGGTCCTATCAGTTAACATTGGAGGGCTGGTGAATCTGAGCTTGGCTGTTTGTGTGTAATTGCATCCTCATTGTGAAGTGAAAAGTGAGAAGAAAACCCTTATTTGAATGCCCACTTCCACTTGGGTAGGTGAACATAGTTTTAGAGTTCCAAAGTGCACCAGACTGGAAGACAAGCTAAATAACAATGTAGAACTAGTCTTTCTCCTTGAGACTTAGTGTAGTGACACTTTGTGGTGGTATGTTTCCCTACTTCTCTCTTGAGTTTTTTACTTTCTGTGTACCTGGGCTTATTAAAAATAAGAAGCATTGCAGCTGCTGTGATAATTGAGGTAAACTCATCTGTAGCTTCACTGCTTGAATAATGCAACAGTTAAAAACACAGGCTGAATAGTACTTGTGTACTATATCATTGTAATTTTTTATGGTTATACATAGGGTGTTAGTGTACCCAAAAGCAAAGGTTATATTCTAATAGGATTTATTTAGTTCACGTATTTGTGAAATAAGCAGACAAGGCTTGCTCAATTGACACTGAGGATAAGTATAACTGTAGGCAACAACTTTTTTTAAATTGTCTGTTGAATATGCTCTGCTGAAGTCTGGATGGGGCTTATGCAATAGATTTTTCTTTTTTTCATACTTTTCATGTAAGAGAAAAAAATCCTTGAAATTTGGTACTTAAACACATGATTCTGAAGAACTAAGGAGAAACATTTATTTATTGAAGTACTTCCAACTTCCACTAGAAAAACACTAGTTTCTTGTCAGACAGCCCAAACCAGAGAGCTCTCCATTAGTAGTATGAGGGAATTGCTGTACTGCTTTATTAATTGGAATATGTTTGAGTGGAACTACTCTGATATGTTAATGTTTTTCTTTAGACTTTTCAAGAGGAATGCCTCTCAGGTAGAAGGTGTATAGGGGTGAGGTGGGGAGCCACGATTGAAGGCTGCAGGTTAAGCTTTTCTTAATAGGGAAGTGAAGCCAGTGTCTGGTGACTGTATAATGAGGGATTGGAAGATCCTGCTTAAATTGAAAAGAATATCAGAGAATTAGGTTGAAATCTACAGTTCTGTATGAAACATCTGAATCTGTCTGGACGTGATCATTTGGTTTTCAAAGTATTTTAGTGACTGGAGTAAAGTGAAACATTTGTGCTCCCTCTGCTGGATGTGTCGCAGCTGTAGTACAGAGCTTGGGAATCATAAAGCTGCCAAGCTTCTAATTTCACTGTAGTAACTGAAGATACAAGTGGTGAATGGATGAAGGATGTTGTTAACTTTTTATTTTGTTAGTTTTATTGTTGCTTTTATGTCGTGTTTTGTTGTTGTGGGTTTCTTTGTTTTGTTTTGGGTTTGTTTAGCTTTTTTTCCTCCCCTCCCCCCTCAGTAAATCCTTTTCAGCTCTTAAAATAGGCTCTTGCCTATTTTATTTTGGGGCAAGTATTGTTCCAGTGATACTTGCTGTTAGAACTGTAGTTCACAGTTGCATCAGTTTGTATAACTTCCATCAGCTCTAGATGCAACTTCCAAAAATTTAGTAGTACATCAATGCGTGAGGTGTTAATGGGAAAATATCTTTGATAAGCAAAGTTTTTTTTTTATTATTATTATTATTAAGCTTAACCAAATACAAAGGGAAGTCTTGTGTACAATTTAGAAGAAGCAGTCCCTTTTCTCCCTTTCCCTCCAGGTCTATGTTTGGAATTTGAGGAAGATTTTTTTTTTTTTTTTCCCTTTTAAACATAAAACTTGCATTATGGCATAGGGGATGATCTGTGTTTCTTAATGGCTGTAGAAGTTTGGCACTTCATGTTGTTACTTAGATTGGTAAAGATCTGTGCCAGGCTTGATTAAAACTACTCATACATGAAAATTGATCTGTGAGTGGCTGTTCCTAGACCATTCCCACCTCTGCTTGTGAGAATAGACCCCTATGTGAGTGGAGAACATGGTGATGCTTTCTGCTTATGCTCATAGATATATATTTTTTTTTTGGTGGAGGCAGGTAATGCAGTGGTCCTTAAAGCTGACATACTTGCTCTCCATGACTTGCTGTAACTACTTGTAGGTAGCATTAGTTCACTCTATTGTAGTAAGTAAATTTTTTACTGTCAGGCATTATCTAGTCAGTTCTGTTATTGTGGCTGATACTGCTAGTCTAGCTAGATGATAATTACTGAATGTATTAGGATCCAGGTAATTTTTGGATTGTAGACACTTCTGGTATATGCATGCTATTCTGGCTTTTGGTTATGGGTATCCAATGTTGAGAGCTGGCTTTCATGTATTTGATCATGTGTTTGATGCTTGAATAGACCTATTCTCAAGATGGAGTTACTGAGACTGTCTGGACAAGTGGATCTTCAAAAAGTGGACCTCTGCAGGCATTTTCTAGGGAGTCTACAAGAGTGTCAAGAAGAACACCAAGGAAAAGGGTGATGATAGGCTTTTTATAATAGACAAGCTTTTTTTTTTCTTACTTTTAGGGTCTCAGTGGTTATTTTATTCAATTGTTTTCTTTTGTTTGTTTTAAACAAACAGGTGGAAGCTACAGCACAGTTGCCTGTAGATGATGCTGTAATATCAGAGAGTACTCCCATAGCTGAAACTATATTGACTGCAAGCAACGAGACCCTAGTAAATATGCTTAGTAAATATGTTCAATAAATCATGCAAGTGGTATTCTTCTGTAATATATCTTTACTGATGGAATCATTCTGTTTTGAACAGACAGGCTATTTCAAGGGAAGTAAGACTCTTCAAAGACTTATGTTCTTTGAAACCGTATTCAGTGTCTGTATTAGTACCTATGCTGTTCACTTTGAGATGGGACTAGATAAACGCCTAGATCCTATCTAATGTCTTTTTGTGGGGAGGGTTGAAAAGAGCCGCTTTCAAAGCTTAGCTCTTTTAAGTACATGCAGAATGTCAGCTTTTAAATTTGGCTTTCCTTGTGAACTAAATAGCTTTAATATTTCTAAATGGCTTAAAAGAAAATTCTTGGAATGATAAGCAATGTGTTTCCTGTGCTTATTTCGAAGTATTTGTTACGTAACCTTCTTGAGTTAACTGCTAACATGCATATATTCAATGCACATAAAGGTTTTGTTGCTTGGTTCTGCCACCTTTCCCCCCTCTTCTATTTTGTATTTTGGCTGATTCTGAGTTTGAACAATTTTGAATCTTGGCAGGTTGGCAATAGGGTGACTGGAAATTACAAGCATGCAGCTCCTACGCTGTCAATCAGTGAACTCTCAGACATGCCCAGAAGAACACCAAAGAAACCATTGATGACAGCTGAAGTAAATAAATTAAAACTTAGATTGCTCTCACTTACTCCCTGTGATCAAGATTCTTGTGTGTGTGTGTGCTTACTTAGTACAGAAGGGGTAGAGGACATCATTGTTCAAATGTTACTAGTCAAAATAGTATTGTCACATGGCATAAAAAGAAGTCTATATTCTCTTTTAACTTCACCTTTCAGATTTGGGGGGTGTAGGCGTGTGTGTGTTTAAATCCTACTTTTTTTCCCTAAGCCAAATATGTTCTGGTGTGTTATTGCTTTTTGTGCTGCTATTCTGATAAAAATGTAGGGTTTGTTTTTTTTTTTTTTTTTTTTCCTTAAATCCTTTGAATGACTCAAACATA
>JASSUY010032952.1:0-16408 GCA_032466535.1 Forpus xanthops
TTGGACATAGCCTTGGGTGACATGGTTTAGTGGGAGGTGTCCCTGCCCATGGCAGGGGGTTGGAACTGTATGATCTTGAGGTCCTTTCCAACCCTAACTATTCTATGATTCTATGTTGGGAGTTACATATTCATCTTCATTGTCTCTTGTATTTATCTTAGTTTGCTGTATTTTATTAGAGAAAAAACAGCAAAGCTGTTTGTGGCAAGATTTTGTTACAGGAAACTCAAAAGTTAAGCCCCAGGTTCAGATTATACAATTAGACTGTTGATTTTGGTAGTAGCTCAGGACTTCTATTGGACCCAAATGCCTTTCAAGTCTATCTGCCAGTTGATGCTCAAGTCTGAAACTTTTCTGTATTCTTGCTATAGATATGGAATGCTACATTCAGTAGCACTGTATTCTTGATACAGATTCTGAAGACTACAGATACAGAATACAGATTTCTGTATTCTTGCTACAGATTTCTTTTAATTTGAAAGATATTTCTATCTAGATCTGAAAGTTTTGATGACATTCTTCTTTATTCACTGGAATAGATTAAAAAAAAAAGAAAAAAAAGGAAATAATAACATTTCCAGAACTTTCAGCCATCTCTTCCCCCCTTAACTCTCTGTTCCTTGATATCCATGAACAGTTGAAGACACTGTTTGTTTTCCTCAAAGCAATTCTGCCATGCATGAAAAGTAGCTGATGCTAATTTGTAATGCTTAGCTTAACTGTTGCTTTTTTTCCTGTCTCATGAGTATATTTAATTGCCCATATTACTGTTTCACCTCCTGTAGGTAAAGGACTCTAAAATACTGAACACGTGATACTTTCTTTAACATGATCTCTATTATTACAGAACACCAGAAAGTCTTTATCAAAAGGTTTGAAGAAATTGCTAATAAAAAAAGCAGTGTTCTTATACAGTCTTTTCATCAGCTGCTGCAGAAACACTGCAGCTGAGTTATCAAAGCCCACTACCATTCACAGATGAGTGTTTTACTGCTAGGTGGACTGCGTTCTAAAACTTTCTTACGGATGCTCTGGGAGAGGGTAAATACTAGCTTGGAAGTGTTTTCTTTATTAATATTTTGTGGGCTAGAGCCTTGGGCTATACAATTCCTTTTTTAAATGTATTTCTTTTTTTTTCTTCCTTGTTAGACTTTATAGCACCCAACATAGGGTGGGTCACAGCAGCAAATTCCAGGTGAAACGGTTACCAGGGACAGCTCCAGCGTCCAGTGAACTCTGCCAGAGATCCCAATATCCTGGTCCTGCATCAGCCCACTCCGCTGCCTGGAGAAGTTCAGTGCTTTACAGTGTGGGACCTCTGCCAGGGCTGACAGTCTAGAGCTATGTGTTTTTAGAGTCATGTTTCTGTGATTTTAATAGTTTAGTGTCAGACAAATTGCGTAGAATTTGTCCACAAGAGAGAAACACAATAAAATGTGGTGCTCATCCCCTATAAAAAGATGTTCAGAAAGTTTGAGGAATTTATCTGATTCATTCTTAACATGTGGATTCTTTTAATTATCTAGAAAGCAAAACAGAGTGCAGGACACTACTGCAGTGCAGCTTGTTAAGCAATAATGCATTTTTGTTTCCAAAAGTCACACTTGATAACAAACAATACTCCTAAGCATAGATGACTGTGGATACTATGAGCTAATGTCTCGTTGTCAGAAACTTTTCCGTTAAGGCTCAGAATGATGTTTAAATATTCTTCCCATTATTGAGCTAAACTAAACATTGTATTAAACATGGATTTCCCAGTTAATGTTACTGCTGTTTACTTTTACAACTGCATACATATGGCAGCAGACACATGTACAAACGTACTTCGGATGTCAAAAGCACACCAATAGCATGATCCACACTACTCCCAGGGTCTACTGCTTTTTGACATTTCTCTTTTTGATGAAATTGGTCCTTACTCTTTGCTGACCGTGAAAATAGAGTTAGAACAAGATTCTTTAAACAAACATGACACACCAAAAGTACATGTTCTCTCCTATTAAACAATGTATGACTGAATGACTGAAAAGATAGATTTCTTTAATTACATAGGAAAAAAAAGTGCTGCTGAGGATTATCACCAAAATTTATGTACCATGTATTTTTCTACTCAAAATTCAAAAGCTTTGTCATATAAAGAACACTTGAACAGCTTATCACATCCTGTGTATGTGACAGCTTTAAGACATCTTCAGTTTTTAAGCCATTGTGCTTTCTTTTTGGCTTTATGTAGAACTTATTTAGTATTTCAAAGCTGAATATACTTACATTTAGATTTCAGGAAAGGGCAGAAGGACAGGTTGTTTGTTTTTCACTTTAAGAGACCCAGATTTCCTGATTGTGTTAGGCCCGTTGTTACTTTGTTGATATTATGTTGGTCCCTAAGGGGAAAAGAAAGGTATGAGCATATTATCCTTTTTTTTTTATTTCAGAAATATTAAGGAATATTGACCAAGAATATCAAACACTGGGGCCTAACATAGTCTTTTAGCTCCATATTCAGGCTTCATATTCAAGGTCTACTGTTCAGAAGCATGAAAACCTGGCAACTCATTCACTTTGAGTAGTCTGTTTATTTACTCAATGCTTGTAAAAACTCATGTAGCAGTTTGAATATGGACTAAAAATCTGAATGTTTGGTGTTTTTCTTGGCAATCCTGTAATAATTATGCTGTAAATCAAAATATGGGTTTAGATTTCAAGAAAAGTGCCTTGAGCCTTGTTCCCACCCTTCTGCAGAGTCACTGCATAGCTTTTCCAGATTACTAGGTATAACATTTTCAGTTTGAAGGGCACCTGAAAATCCTTTACCTACTCTCATCTTTCTCCAAGTGCTTTACTCCCATGAAAATGTGCATAGAAACTCTTCATGCAGTATGCAACATAAAGTCTAATATTTCCAAGAAGCTTGTACTGATAAAGTGTGCTTGGAATCGCCAAAGACCCAAGTATGACTGCATTTGTAATGTGAGGGTGCTGACAAAAGAAGACACAGGCAATGCTGATGTCCTATATAAGTATAAAATATCCTTGTATATTTTACAGGCTAATCACTCTCAGACAGCTGCTACCAAGTCATACGTACTTCACCTGACCCAAATCCCACTGACATGACTGGGAAGAGTCTCTGTGATTTGGTGGGCTCAGCTGTCATTGAGATACTTAGGGTTCTGTGTAATAAAGTCCTGCAGGGTGACTTCTGGAGACCTGTGCTCCTGCTGGATTGTGGGCACACACTTGAATGCTTTGCTAGGTAAGAGCTAGGGAGGCCACAGCACCCCTCTGCATAGCCCCTGTCCTCAGCTGCTGACAACATGCTCGATTTGCTGCTCAGTGTCTATGTGCATGAACCCATGAACTACCAGAAAAGCAGCTCTTCACATGCTGCTTGGCTTTGTGGTTTAAAATGGAAATATTCCTAAGATCTTCCTTGCCTGTGTTTTTACTCTCCAGTGCCACTGGTTTCCCAGGAGTCAGAGTAACTCCAGAGAGCCAAAAATACCCAAAGGTATCTCTCCATTTACTTTAAGCATTTTATCAGCCAGAGTAAAATGAAAAATGAAGAATAGCAGCTCCTAACCTCTGCACAGCTGAGCATCAGCAGTGCCATGTACACCAGGACCCAGAGGGACTGAGGATGCTATGCCCTGGGTGGCCTGGCCACCATGAGACTATGCTGATGTTAGAGAGAGAAAGCATTTAGAGAGGAAAGAGCCAAAAAGGAGTACTGATTTCACAAGGGAAACCTGTGGGTAGCAGGACATAACAATGCACTTTCACAAAAGAAGCTTGAATACTGTAGGCAGAGGAGCATTTTCTGCCAGATATACCTCAAAACATCAGCCCAGGTACCAGAGTACGTTGTTGCCAACCACCCCCTGAACTTCTGGTTCCTGGCTGGAATTTTTTGATCCGTTTCAGGTGGCTCCTGCTGCCCACTCAGCCCCAGCACAGGCTCTGAGACCTGTTGCATGGTGGCAGCCCAGAGCCTTTGCAGAAAGTAACTGCTTTCCAGGCCCTTTGGTTAGGGATTAGATTAGGGATGACAAAGCTTTCCGGCTTTTGGTGTCAAATGTATTTTAAAAAGATCTCTGTAACGATTGCCAACTCAGTTGTCTGCTAATACCCAACCTGGCCCTCAATATGCCCTTGTTTTGGTAGATAATCCGTGGTAATTTTCTCTTGATTCCCAACACATCTCGCAGGAGGACCCTGTTCAGTTTGTGGTGCAGTTCAGAAGGCTCATTCCACCCTCCTGTTTGTACCATCCATGCTGCTGTTACTGACTTTGTGGGATTAGAGAGAGCACACACAAATAATTTTACACAGCTGCAGCTTCCCTGTAGTCACACACACCAAAACAGAGGATAGAGGATATGAAAATTACTTATGACAGATGAGTCACATAAATATTTTGTTTGAAGCCATGAGAAAAAATGAGACACAAGGGGTAGGAATCAGAGCAGATCAAAACCCTTACTGCTTTATGATCCAAACCCACAACTATCTATTGAGGTGCAAAATGTTTTTTCAAGTAATGTGTGAGAAAAACAGAGTTTTGTACTGAAAATGCTGGCAGCACACAATGTTGCAATTATTCGCAGTATTTTGAGATGCTTGAAACATAACCACAACTTTAAGCAACACTGAGGTATGAACATTTTTATATTCCTTCACAAAAGAAAAAAACTGAGCGAAAAATGACAACCAAAAAAACCCCACAACATTGAGTTTGTCACAGCTGCTTCAGAAATTGTGTGCTAAGTTTCTACTAGTGCATGATAATAAAAACAGCAGGGAGAGATGTCATGACATCCTCTTGCCTTTTTTTTTCTAGCATAGTAAATTCAGAATGATTCAGACAATACTCCTGTTAGATTTATCAGATTCGTGTGCTGCTAAAGAAATCTTGTATATTCTATCTTTGAAAAGAATCATTCTGATCACCGATTATTGGTACTTCACTATTTCGGTGCATGTGGCTAACTTAGTCTGGATATGAATTATTATCTTGTTTCCTGGTTAAGAGGGCAGTAAATAGGATCAGTCACACCAGGTACATCTCACTAGCATGGGCCTGTGTTTTGGATTTCTTCTGGAAACAGTGTTGATCATTCAAGGATATTTTAGTTACTGCTGATCAGTGCTTACACAGGAGCCAAGGACTTTTCTGCCTATCGCCCCACTAGTGAGTGGCTGGGGATGCACAAGGAATTGGGAGGAGGCACAGCCAGGATAACTGATCCCAGCTTATGTATTCCAGGCCATATGGCATCACGTTCAGTTTATAAAGCTGGGGAAGAAGAAGGAATATGGGGATGTTTAGAGTGATGGTGTTTGTCTTCCCAAGCATCTCTGCTTTTCTGGAGCTGCCTGCGATGGGAACTGGTGAATGAATGCCTGGATTTGCTCTGGTTACGCATGCAGCTTTTGCTTTACCTGTTAAATTGTCTTTATCTCAAATCATGAGTTTTCTAACTTCTACGCTTCTGATTTTCTTCCCATCCCACTGTTAGGGGAGTGAGCAGTTTCAGTTTGCCATACATGTGTGAGATGCTTGCCTTGAGGTAAACACAGTGGGTAATGGCAGACTGTTTCTTTAGTGATACTGGAACTATCACAAGTGTTTCTTGTTAGTAGTGTTTTGTAACTGTGACAAGCTTCTTAGGCTTTTCAGCCAAAGCAATTCCTACAAAAGCACCTCCTCAGTAAAGGTTTGTAGGAGCATGCTGAACTGCAATTAAAGAGCAGGCCTCCAGGTGCCAATAAGATTATCTGGTCCAGACTGAATTTTTGACAGGCCTTCAGGACAGAATTATGTATCCCCGTGTGTTTCTCTCTGGTATATTTCTGCACCATGAACTTGGACAGAATCTGAAATTTATGATGAAATCTAAGCTGTGTTAAGTCTGCTGAATTTCTGTCTTGAAAATTTTCCTTATTCTGATTAATACATTCAAAGATTTGCTGCTGCCAGCCAAAACTAGCTGTTTCTGGGAGAGGTACCTGTAAAAGGAAACATTAGATGTAAAGTGCATGGTGTAATTTTAGTCAGGTTATGTGTGTATGCCTCTTAAAGAACAAAAAACCCCCTGAAAAGTAAACTTACAGTTCCTTACCACTGCCAATCTCAACAAATCAATGCTTTATCCATCCTGGAATTTTTAGCAGCTTAGTCTCATAAAGAAAAATGAAGTGAAATGCACATTTTTAATATAATCAAATAAAAAGTCAGAATGCGTAACTCACTAATATAGGGTGCAATGACCAATGTGCTCTATTTACTACAGGTATAGGTAGTGTTACTTCCTTGGATTGGCACCAGCCAATTTTTGCTGTTTTCTTTCTTTGGCTAAACTCTGATCCACACCATATCCTTTAATGTAATCTACCTTAAAAAATGGTAGCCATAAGGACTATGCTAACTTCTGGATATCCTATTTGAAAGGACTGTTACAATATATATATAAATGTAAATATAAATAAATGTAATGAAATATCAGAGCAAAGAACCTCTTTGACTGGCATCTACCTAGTCTGCATAGGCAGAAACAAAGAAAAGTAAATTCTATCATCCATCGCTGATAGCAGACTGCAGAATATTTGACACTATACCTCTTTGGTCTTTGGCAAATGGAAAAACTTAAAAGAAAAATAAATTGCCATATGGTAGCATTACAGAATCTCACATCATAAACACTTTTCACTTTTTGTGAAGTCTCTAAAGCACTGAGTTGAAAAGTAATTAAACGTGTATCTCATTTCATTTCGAGAGTATTATACATTGAGTTGTGCACATGGTTAGTTTCTTTGCTGAAACAGGGGCTTAAATTAAACTGGTAGAAATATTGATTGCAGGAAAATGTGTGTTCGTGGCTTTTTATCAATATTTTTCTCTTAAGTAAAATCAAAGCAATGAAACATGCTAAAGCAGATGAGTGTTTTCTACTCAGGTTGGGATGAGGGAATGAAAAAGAACATGGTCTATTATTATTAATAAAAAAGTAGAAATATCGTATTTGTATATTTTATCATAAAGTAAAATGCTTCCAGGTTCATAGAAAAATTACAGAGAATATGTTCAAAATGCCACCCTTGGAAGTAAAATGCCTCTGTGGACTGTAAAATATGAACTCCCCTTCATCTCCTTAGGGATTCATGCTGTTTGTTTTCTATTCCTTTTAAGGCAAGATTTTAGGAGTTTCCCATTTCAGGCAAGCAGGAGAATTCCTCTGCATGGTAATATAGTACCCAGTAAGCTTATGCCAGTGGCTTATTTAGTCGTCATTACAGTAGTACCCAAATATTCACTTATTTATCTTCCCAGTACCTTGCGGGGTAGAGAAGAAGCACTGCTCCCATTTTGTGGCTGGAATGAGGATAAATCCCTCCATCATGGTTGGCCAAGAGGTGTATGAGATGTGAGACATATGAAGGAAGTATTCCCTAACTCAGGGTAGTGCCTTAGTCAGTTGGTCAGCCTTCCTTTCTACAGGAGTAGGAAGCCTTAACCAGGGCCAGTAGCATCAACACTGCCTGTGTGTTTGAAGAAATCATGACACTGTATTTCTCTTAGGATCTGCCCTGTGAGCTCAGCCAGATCTCATATTCCCCTGCCCTTTGCCTCCCTAACCTCAAAAAGCATAGCCTGCACTTTTCCAAGTCTTGAATTATTTTTATCCCATGAAATCTTAGCAAATTCAAATTTACAGTACACACTGTGTTCCTACCATGATGGGAATTTCTATTCCAAAATTTTGTCACTTGATGTGGTTATATAGGTGGTATTTACATATGTGACTATAGTAGACCCCGAGCTGTACTGCTATGGAAATTAAAGGCTTTAAAAATACACAGTTATAAGGTGAGTGTGTGACAAGTCAGAAATGATGCTCAGATACCACATATGAGTAACGAAATAAACATTTCAAATGCCATTGAATATATTTAATTAATAAAATGGTCTAGTAAAAATGAGAACATCAACTAATGACTTTAAAAGAAGAATTTTAAGATTCTCTCAAATTTATGTAGTAAGAGACAGCACAAGGACTGCAAATTACAGTAAGTACTTTGACTTAACTGAAGTCCTAAAGACAATCTAGAAAAAGAAAGAATATTCAGATGGAAATATAACTAAACAGAGCTTCTAGAAATAATTCAGCTATAAAAAGCCACAGGAGTACAGGCTTTGGTGAATTCCTGAGACCATTCCATAAAGAATAAAAAGATATATTAATGCTAAGTCTAAGGAAAGATACCTCTTTGGAGTTAGAAAGATTTTGAGGATAAGAAGGTTGCTAATCATAATCCTAAAACTTCTGAAATTAGGAAGGTGTGTAGAAAGTACAGATTCTGAATTAAGATGGATTGTACAATACTGACCACATTCTGACCAGCAGACTGGAAATAATCTTCCCAAGTATAAATCAAATCCCAAGTATATAATCAAATTTAGATTAATTAAGAATAAGTCCATAGGATGTTGCTTCATTGATTTAATTTTACATTTTCATAAATACAGAACTGAGTCTAATGTTTGCCTTTTCTGGAGTTGGCAAGAGGGATTTTGATATAGTGGGATGAAATTGTCTACATCCAAACTGTTTTCCATGGTGTCACTATCTGAATATGGTAATAGTACTTCTCTGTTCTGGAGTTTACACTGGAATTAGTACTAAAATCAAATTATTTTGCATACAGGATAAGAACTACAGGAATTAATCCCTCATTTTTATATTCCTGATATTTTAATCTTAAGTAATTTGAAATTATATGGCATGTCAGTTATAAAAGCATTTTCTAGGTAAGTTCCAGCTTTCTTTCAGATGACATCAGAGCGGCACCACAATAAAAGAGATTGATACAGTTGTAACTTCCAAGATGGATCAGCCATTGCGTGTAGATAATTTATAAGTTAAATGTAGTAGAACTTGATTTTAAGAATCCACTTATCAAATATGCGGTAGATCCTATTCTGAGACTGAAAAGAAAGATAGAGATAAATTGGGCAGAAGATGTGAAGATACATAGCTTATCTTCAGCAGCCTAAGAGCATATGAAAAAACGTCTCGTTACATAAATGACACAGGAGTCATAGCAGCCAGCAGGCAAGTCCTTTAACAGCTCTGTGATAATTTCTCTCCATCTGTAGCTATATTATTATTTAACAACCTCATAGTGGAAGCTGATGTATAGTTATTGAAAACTTGGGTTGAAAGCTGCACTAGAGGTCCAAAATAATTGTTTATATTATTATTTCTATACCCAGATGATTTGCTTACATGTTTGCAACACACCCGCATAGAAACCTACTGGATGCAACAAAGTACTGGCCAGTTCATCAAATGAGAAGCTCAGAGGCATAAACAATAGTTCTAATGGGCAGCGTGCTTTGGAAGATCCACCCGTTTTAAGGTTTATTGCAATTCTTTGGCCACACAGAATGCAGATCATTTTCAGTTTATGATTCTATTAGCTCCGAAGCTGCTAAGGAACAGAGAACTAGAGTCTGGAACAGAGTCGGGAATTCATTCCAGTAGCATGCAATATCATTTGGGCAGATGTCACAACCTCCACCTTGGACTGAAAGCTGAGTGTGAGCCAGCAGAAAATACATATTTAATAAGGTGGATAATAAGGCAAATGCTGTTCTTTGGAACTACTAGCAAAGACAACTGCTGACAGCTGGCATTAAAGGCAATGGCACCTGCTATAGACACATTGCAAAGGGAGAGTCAGAATCTCATCCTTGCCAAGTTAAGAAAAGTTTTGCTATTGATTTCGAACATGCCAGAATTTATCTTACATAGATTAATGATTCATACATGTATATACAAGGATATGGGTAGTTTATGAAGCTTTTATATACGGGCAGATGTCCTTAGTGTCAAGGGGGTGCTGAGATACCAAAGGAATGTAATTAGGTAATAAAAACCTAGTAAAAAATATAGATAGGTCACACCTTGTGCTAAAAGTTGATTGATTCCAGAGTTTGATCTTCTCATGTAAAAGTCATTAAACAGACAGTTCAGTGGCACTGGTGGTTGGTGAAAAGCACTTTTCAATGCTGAGATGGTTTGTAACTTCTAGTGGCAGGACATTGTCCAAAAATCTGAGAGGATAGAAGAAATTCCTGTACATCCTACGAATCACTTTATGAAGTGAATAAATTCTCTCTCTCCTTTTTAAACTCATGCAAATCCATGGGCTTTGATAGAGATTGAGAATAATTTGTCCAAAGCAAGCTCTGAGGAGAACCAGCTCTTTTTTGCTTGAATATTTTGCCCAGTGTCTCTTTCTTACTCTGTATTTCAGTATTATCAGTCTTCCATGTCTATATTTTTTTTCTTGAAATTGTATTTAAAAAAAATGAAGCTTTTAATAACCTGCCAATAAAACTTCTGCAGCTGAGTCTGCTAAAACACCCATGTTTATTCACTTAATGGGAGCAAATTTGCATGCAGGTTTGTTGAGTGTGCTGAGAGAATGTTTCTGTTGAAGCAATTTTTTCCACTAAAATCCCTGAGTGCTTGTTCAAGAGGCTGATCTGACAGATGAACTTTCACATGCTGAAAAAATTTAGACTGCTTGTGTGCTTCCAGTGTATATATTATTAGCTCAGCACACAGACACATATGAGGCTTTTATGGAAAGCCTGGAGACGAGCCTAATACCTTGTTTCAGACCACGCACAGTCATCCACTTATCTGCAGCAAGAGGCAGCCAATCTGCTATAACAGTATGGATCCCAGACAAGAAAATCAATGAGAAAGCTCTTCCTACTTACGCTCCTTGCATAAGAGTGTCTGGTTGCTTTGGTGTGGTATAATTTATACCCTGGTAAAAAAATAATTGCCTACCCTTGAGAATTACATCCTGAATCAAGGTCAATCATACAACTTCCCTCCTGCAGAAGGGTCAGTGGCAAAGATTCACCCTCCCAGCGCTTCAGAACTCAAAACTGTCAATATCTTCTACGTGTGACTGTGGCATTTAGGTTCTCCCTTTTAGGCCGAAGATGGAGAGATGCTGGAGAAACTGCATATCTGCTCTGCTTCTACTTAAATCCTGGTTTTGGAGGAACTCACCAGGCAATACCATAGTACTTACAGGGTACTTCCATTTTGGTGACCAAAACAGAATGAAAACTTAGGTTCCCCTGAGGAACAGAAACGGAATTTACCTTGAAAATTGTTTCCAGAATGACTGTTGCAAAGTGATCCCATCACTAAACAAAAACACTAGGCTAGATAATCAACGTTGCTGTGATTCCTCAGGAAATGTAGCAGCTGCTGTTCTCTCACAGTAAATGTATGGCAGATGAATTCACCAGCGCAGTTTCACAGAACAGGTTGTGGATTATCTGCTGGTGTTTGGGAAAACACAGCATGGTGTTTTGCAGACCATAAAAAGGGACAGGAGAGCCCTGTGACTTCTGCTTTCTTCCCCTAATGTAATTGGTGGTGATGGCCCACCAGGTTTTAAAAGAGGACAGTGATTTAAAAGAAAGCATAACTATAATTGTCACTTTGCAACATGCATTACATTGCAGGTACAGGTAATGCTTCCACCTGCTCTTAGCTGATGTAATTGCATCACATGTCATAATGTCTTTTGTGTTTCAATAAATAGACTGTTTAATTTTTTTCTGCTTTATAGTATTTTCTTCCTAAATCTGCCTCTAGATCCTAAGTTAATACTCTTAACATATCTGCAAATCTACTACAGTAGCTACTTTATTTAAATAACAAGACTCCCCCTTCACCGAGGAATTAAGCAACCTTTGTTGGAAGCAGTCTGGTAGGGTGCTTAATTCTGAAAAGGTGCAAAACCCAGGCTAAACTATTGAAAGAATGTTTAAAAAAATCAGAACTGAAGGTTTGCTATGTTGCAGAGAAAATAAACTTACATTAGCTATTCAAAGCAGACCTCCTTCTCCAGTGGCTCTGAGGCACCTGTTGCTTTCTCAGCAGGAATGTGTGTGATTCAGTTTGAACTAGTCCTCTGACTTTTTTCATTGCATAAAGCTGTGTTCTCCATGTGACTAAGAAAGCATTCTACAGTATTTTAAGTAAATCTCACTTTACAGCAGAAAACTATCAGTATTGCTCACACTATTTTTATACTGAACTGCAGCCTACGAAGTTGAAAATCTTTGGTAAACAGAGCTTTTAGAAGGGACAAAACAGTCAACTCAGCGATATCTTAGGAAAGTGTTGATAATTCTGGGGATTACAGCTCACAGCATCTGCTGCTAATCTTCTAAGGTACTTCTTTGAACTGATACGCTGGAGCATTTGATCTTGGTACCAGTGAGAATGCAATTTTACAAAAAACACATCTTCAGGATATTTGGTCAGGAGCCTCAAAGGATGCACACAGCGTATTTCGCAGCATGCAAGATATCTGTCTTGTAGGGTAATTTGACATGGTCTGTTCCCTCACCTATCTCCAGCAAGTTATGTTGCAACAGCAAGGTGCCAGATCACCAGCAAAAAAGGCAGTATGTTTTCTGCAAAGTTAGCACAGGTAAGAACATATATACTGTTGCCTATGCAGTGGGGCTAAAGATAGATTCACAGTCAAGAATGGACAAGGGCACTACCAAGCCAAAAGATTTTCACAGAAGCTAAAGGACACATTTAGCTAAGAAGCAGTGTAGAGAAGAATGCTGAAAAAAACCATCTGCATCAGCCTAAAAGAAAAAGACAGAGGTAGAGGGATGGGACAAGAAGACAAAAATTGGAATCTCTCAAGGAAAATATTGGAAGCCTCATGCCTCAATGTAAAAAGAGTAATTTCTGATAAAAATATTAGAAAGTGACATGGGGAAATTATCCCTATTTGGCCTAAGTGATCTGCTTAGTGTTTTGCATTTCTGTATCCTTCACATGGATGCTGTTGCTTCTCTCAGCCTGAGATTAATTAATCTCAGTGCCATTCATGAAAGAACTTGGGGAGTGATCAGTATAATCCAACATGAGCAAGAGGCACAAGATCAGTCTAGGTCTCATGAATTGTTATTTCTCAGGTCTATTTGGAGACAAGTATCTTTGCTCAGAGATATCGCATTCCTACTCAGGCAGTGGAAAAGCCTGTGAATTGACAGTATAATAACAGAAGTATGTAAAGGTGGAAATAGCCCACTGAAAGGAGCATTAGCAGGTGAGACTGTTGTTTTCCAGTCACGGTTTAGGGACAGCTGCAGGTGGGTATCACTTCATTTGGGAACATGCTGCAGTGCCACATCTGGAGAAAATGAAATGATGGCTCTATTCTGGAGAAAATGAAATGATGGCTCTATTCTCAACAAAATGAAGTGCCTGTCAGACAATTTTATACTAACGCTGTTTAGAGCTGAAGGACCATTAGCTTACAGCCACAAGACTTTTTAGGGCAAGTATAAGTAAATTTTGTCACTACTTTTTCAGAGTTAAGAAAACAAAGAAAAACGGAAAGAATTGTTTGCCTGAAGGCTCCCAGCAAGTCACTGGTAGTGCCAGGCTTTAGGTTGCCCATCAACATGTAGAGGCAAGTGTCTGTGTGCAGAGATGTTAGCAGCCCAATCTCGTTGCCACTTGCTTGGTGGAAAAAAATCCAAGTAATCTCAATTCATACTTAATTTTGTAACTTGGCTTAGGTCACAACTAGACACTAAGTAATAAATTACAGTGAGTTGGCTGTTTGGGTGGGTTTTTTTATTGCTCAATTCTGTACTAAAAAGCTGACTCAAATTTTATAAGTAACAATATGTATGCCACTAAGAAAATTTTCAAGGTGTAGTAATTTGGAATATTTATACCATGCCTAGTTTCCCATGTATTTAGTTTAAATTAAAAGAAATTCCTTAAACCTTAGTTGTCTTTCCCAATCCTTTCCAAAAAATTCAAGCCTCCCTTCAAAGAGCTGGTGGTGTCGGATATTAGGGAGTTAAGCTGAGCGTCCTTGGTTTAAAGTTGTTAATGTCTATCTCATATCATCTGGTCTCTCCTATCATCTTCAATTTGCCAACAGTGTGTAGTAATATGTTTGATTCATTAGAAGTGAAAAAAGGACAGTGAAAGCAAGTAAATATTTCAGTTAAGCCCCACAAGTATTAAGTCACCTCAATTTGTTTGTCTGGTAAAAACTGGCCTCTCATTGGGTGAATTGAGGCCAGCTTGATTCACCACCAAAATGTGAATCTGGAACTGACATTGAGTTTGCAGATGTGCATAAGAGAAATCCTTTGAGTTTTGAAATAATGGACTTTAAGGAGAGGCAGGAAAAATGTAAACAGCATTGTTAAGCAGACTGAAGTTAATCAGTCACTGTCATTACTACTGAAATCAGTCTCAGTTTGACATCATGTTGATTTTCTAATTATTTTGTCTAAATAAAGATTTTATTTCAATTCACTTAGATCACACAAATGCAGGATATTTCTGAACAATCTTCTTGCTTATAAACAACAGAAGGAAGTGATATCATACATGAGATGAGCAGCTGAGGAGTGAAGCTTTTGTGTATGAGAAAATTCTGATTTTTAATCTTTCAGGGGAGAATGAAGTATAAACACTGAAAGAAATACAGCTTGGGTTGGAATGGAGAGTGCTGAAATTATCGGGCATATATTGAAAACACCAAGTTGTAATTACGTGGTGTGCTTGTAGAAAGGGCTCTCTAATTGTAAGTTTCAGCTTTTGGAAGCAATCATAAAAACAATGCTGTAGTGAAAAAAGGACAATGTCTTTCTTTTTTGCCTTTCTGTTTATGTAGGCTACCATCCAAAGCTGTCAAAGAATCAAGCTCTTTTAACAGAGCTTTTCCAGGTGTTTTCGGTCTAGTGGAAGTTTATATACAGGCTGATTCAGAAGTACAGTGACAACAATTGAATTACCAATGTTCAAATTCATTTATGCTTCCACTCTCTGGTATTCCGTTGAGCCATGGAGCATCTTTTGGGTCAGCATCAGCCCTTCTAATGGGAGTGATGTACTTCACATGTCAACACTGGCTAACTTATCTGGCTCATATTTTCTTTCTTGGAATGCAAGACTTAAAATAGATGGCATTGTAATACTTGGCTTTCATTTAAAGACCCATCTACTATTGCCTGATGGAAACATTTTTAAACACTCCATTTAGAGATAATTTTGCTCATATGTTATAGATTTCTTCTATCCCCCTTTCTCCATGCTCAGTCGACAGGAAAATAAAAGGATTTTATCCGATTAAGATTTCAGTCTTTATGATGCTGTCTCAAACAGAAAATTGCAACCTGTTTTTTTAAAAGAAGTGAATATTTATACCTCACCTTCCTTACTGGTTTTTGGGTTTTGTTTTTAACACCAACTACAGTGTAAGACCTGATATATATGATGATGACATGACAGTTTCTAATCCTCAGTTTGGGACACTTTAAGACAACCTTGTTTTCAGAAATGGGTGGTCAGCACTTGGTGAAAGTTGGCCTTGCTGTGCTGTCTCCAGTTGGCAACTTGGAAAGTCAAATATCCAAAATCACTCACTCTGAATGTGTATTCCAGGCAGCTGATATGTGTGGAATTTGAAGCAGCTAAATTTGTGCCCACAAACTGTGAATGGCTGACTGAAAAAAACAAAAATGGAAATCAGTTTTATACATTATCACTGATTGTTCACATGAAAAATAAGTTACATTTTGAGGTCTGAAACTAAACTAAATAAAACATAATTTTGCATTTAAGAAATGCAATCAGTTTTATTGTCACCATTACTAAGACTGTGGCAAGTGGTCATGAATTATGGAGATCAGCCAACAGAAAAATAATGTCTTGAGTTAAAAAAACTAGTGAAAGCTCTGATGGGCAAAGAGATATTTCTGCTTTTGCCAGAAGAATGCCTACAAACTTTAAATGAAAGAACCATTTGCTACAAAAGAGAAACAAGTCAAATCTCAAGTAAATAGGGTACAGTTAGTGTCTGAGCCTTTTGTTTTTTTAATGATTCTTATAAAAATGGTTTTGATTGTATAATAATTGCTCTAAAAACTCTTCCATTATTCACAGTGCTGCTTATCATGTAGGCAAATTTGAGCCCTGCGGTGTGTAATAAAGGACTTTGTATATTTAGGCCATGGAGTAGGAAAACCAAAACTTGTGAAGCTTAAAAAAATAACAAAGAAACCAAGTAACATCAGCTATGGGTACCTTTGCACTTATCAGTCATCAGGTGGGCTCCTCTCAGCAATCTCAAACTAATGTTGAACTTGAATTGGTATCACATCCTCCAATTCAAAATCACAGAATCATAGAATAGTTAGGGTTGGAAAGGACCTCAAGATCATCTAGTTCCAACCCCCGTGACATGGGCAGGGACACCTCACACTAAACCATGTCACCCAAGGCTATGTCCAACCCGGCCTTGAACACTGCCAGTGATG